>PNEQ01069266.1:23818-49087 GCA_003012365.1 Medauroidea extradentata | reverse complement strand
GGCGACTGGTAAACCATTAGTTTATGCAGGATAAACTTACTTATCCTGCTCAGCCAATGGGAGACGAGCAGTCTCCCGTTTAGTCTCGCATCATAGAATGACTCTGATTGATTGTGATGGGTTGAGTGTGTGTTTTTGATTTGTGCTGTATAGTTGTTTCTCTCTTAATCAATGGGATCCACATACTGTGTTTTGTTTCGTCTCATCGTTGTGTCATTCATTTTTTTTTCTGTTTGTATCTCATATCTGTTGTTTTTTTTCCATCTCTTTGTTGTGTCATTTTGTTATTTTCCTGTTTGTGTCTGATATCTACTGTTTTTGTTTTGTCTCACAGTTGTGTTGCATGTTACTTGTTTTTTATTTTTGGTTTCTTATTTTTATTATTTTCATTTATCATATTTTTTTTCCCTGTTTTATTTGACCCGATTCCATTTTGGAACTTCATGTTGTGTATGTATACTGTTGAGCAAAGCATACTCTGCTTATTTATGGTTTTATATTATTTGTTTAGTTTTTCTTTGACAGTCATTCATTTTTCAATGGAGTATGTCGCTTTTTTGTTCGTTTTCTCAATGCAAGAAAAAAATTATGTAAGATTTATTGTAATAACATATTACTCTGATTAAACATTTTAAGTGTAGTACTGCATTGAAATTCACCTTAAAGTGTAATATTTAAAGGCATCAGAAAGTTATTACAATATTTTTTAACTGTACACAATATACAATTTGGAAAATATGGTGCATATTAACAGTGTAACTTACTAGAGGCTCTACGTACCAGTTTGAGACCCTACAAAAATATCTTACACCTAGTCCATTACATATAAATAGTATAGAAAATATATGTATTGCTCTGCAAGAAGAAAATGCAAACAAATTTGTAATAAGTTTTAATTTTAAAAATAAATAGTAGGAATGTAATGCACATTAACGAACAACTATCCATAAAGGTGGGTCATGCGAATGAATGTAAGCACTTCCGAAAACCATATCTATAATATTATTAAAAAAAATATTTTTATTGTTGTCTTAGATTTTAAAATAAGATTACTGTGAAATCTACAGACTAATTATTACACATACTCTGCTACTTTCGTGTTAAAAAGTTGGAAGGAAACAAACTAGCGGATATGTAAAAAAAAATTACCAGGGTTTTAAAAGTGCTCACTTTACAGTAAATAGCTTATATCATGTTTCCCTGAAGTGAGTTAAATAAGTTTGAAAGTAAAGTAAAACCTTAACAAATGGACCCTAACACAATGGACACCACTTATAATGGACTGCTAAAAATACAGTGTGGTAATCTGTGTTTTGCATTAACATAGATGCCCATCACAAATTTCAAACCAATGAATGGAAAATATCAACATGAACCAGGACCTTCCTGTTGTAACTGAGCGAAGTGATGCAACTGCACACACTGGACTTGAAATTGAGGGGAACTAGGTTCGCATCCCAGCTACAGCCAGCCTGATTTTAGTTTTTTATGGTTCCGAAATCATTCCAGGCAAAAAGTGAGATGGTACCTCATCGAAGGCTATGGCTGATTGACTCCTCCTCTCATAGTTCCTGTTATTTTGTCAAGTATTGTAACAGTATCTAATAACCTTGCAGTCAACGACATAAAATTTGATGCAGTGTACACAGGCATTCACATCTATTTTGATTCATTCTACATACATTTACAGCTGTAAATCATATTACCCATATTCTGTACATATAATTAACACTGTTTTTAAATGAACACTATTCTGCATTGCACTACGAAAATAAGCATTTGAAATAAACCATACATTCATTAAAACAGAGAACCTTCAGTCCTATTTAGTCTGTTATAGTGAGGATCATTAATATTACCATGAAAAGCCACTGTGTTAAGTAGGTTTACCACTATTAATTACTAATTAATAGTGCCAGAGAAAAATATACATGAAACATACCTGAAGTTGCTGCTTTAGTAAGTTTGCCTTCTCTGTTTCCTTCCTAATTTTTACTTTTGTGCATTCAAGTTCAAGCTGAAGCTGTGTTAGTTGTTGTTCTGTCAGTTTCTTTTTGCTGCGTGCCTCAGACAACAATTCTATACCAAATAAAACAGTTATGAAAGATACTGCATTACTTATTGTTATCAAATAATACAAAATAAACATGTTATGCTGCAAGCGGAAAAATGTTGTAAAGTGTACGTATATGTATAAACACACACGAGATGAACAGTACAATAAACTCTATTTGTCAATAAAAAATGTATTAAGCCTCTCAAAAAACTACATTTTCTTGAATTAATAAATAACACACACACAATGCATCACATAATGTTAATGACACAATTTATTGCACTAATGAGATTGCATCTATACATAGACTTAAGTAGAAACAAAAAAATACCACTTATTTGTAATTATTTTGACAGAGAGGTTTGTATGGAACATGTATAAGTAGGAAATAATAATTAAACTATTTTTAGTGGGTTATTAGAGAAGATAAAAATAAAAATGAAAAATTTGCACAGAGCAAGAGGAAATCATTGTGACTACAATAAAACTGTTATAGTTGATAGTGTGGAAACAAGATTATGAGAAATGACAAAATTTATATTAAGCGTGCTACATACAAAAAAAGATTCTTAATAGTTAACAAAAAAAACACAATTTACAAAACTAGAGATCTACATCTTATTGAAAGCAGAATGTAGTGATAAGTTATTTGACAAGCAAAACAAAGAATGGAGATGAATAGCAACAAAACATGCAAATGATGAAATTGAGAGATACAATTTTATATAAATTTCTTAAACAATATTAAATTATTTAAAACTAAGACATTAGACATAAATATTATAAT
This sequence comes from Medauroidea extradentata, assembly GCA_003012365.1. NCBI lineage: Eukaryota > Metazoa > Arthropoda > Insecta > Phasmatodea > Phasmatidae > Medauroidea > Medauroidea extradentata. The sequence goes on along the minus strand of PNEQ01069266.1, from coordinate 46,244 downwards.
AACAAATGAGATTACTAATTCATTACACTTTGCCAATTTTAAAATCCTAACTATTCATAAGAACTTTAAAAACCTAAACATCACACACTCACATACGCATGCACATAGACACTCTCACTCACTCTCACACACACATGCATGCACGCATGCATGCATAAACACACACACATACACACAAAATTCCCCTTAAATGTCTCTACTAGAGCTTATCATATTTTATAAATTTAAGATTTCTTTAGTTATATTATGGCCTTTTTAACAATGAACCAAACCAGCTGATAAAACTTCAGATAATTGGTTTGTGTCTCCATGAATGTTTGTTCAAATTTTGGCAACTGCAAATAACTGTGACAGAACTCATATTTCAAAAAATGTTTTATAGTCACCTCAATCTTAGATTAATCTCTAAAACATGGTCTAGTGTTCTCCCTAGGCCCATTTTGCCGGGCCCCCCGGCAAGTTTCCTCTGCTACCCGGCTAAGAAACAGACATTCTCATCAACACCATCAAGCTTATTCCACGATGCACCCAGCTGGTCTCGTGAACCACCCAGCTCTTAATTTTTTGCTAGGGAGAACACTGGATCAATGATATTGGAACATAACATTACTTTCGAGAACATGATATAAAACTAACCTAATCATAAGCATTTTCACAGTCCAAAGAATTTTTTCTTCAAGCAACCTATAAGGTGCATAAAATTTTCCAAATTTTTTGCCTTGGTGAGCTGGTGAGATGAGTGCCCATGAACTACCAGTGAGTCACTATTAACGTGTCACTGTTAAATTTGTTTCAATATCTCTCTCCCACTGCAACTTCCATATAACATGCCAGGAAATTTATTCGTTTAGAATGCTCTCAAGGGACAAGAATATTGCCTAATAAGACACACACACTCTCAAATATTACGCAGTCATTTGTGATTGCCAAAAATAGCTTTAATCAAATCAAATGTATAATAAACATCACTGTGTAACGAATGTTATGATTCACAGTACATGTACGTTTAAGTGTACATATGGTAAGTCATCCATTTACATCAAAATTATGTCCACGAATACAGTGATGCAAATAGAAATGATGCAAATTGAGTCAGACTAGCTGCCCATTGCATAAAGCCAAACAAATCAGTAGATCGGCCCGCAGCGCGTACGCACAGACATGCCTTCATATGAGTTTACCACCGACAAACAGTAAAATGACAGTGTAAAAATCAAGTCTAACTAGTTTACCAGCTTTTTTGCATAGTCATTTTAACCTACTTCAGTGGCTTTAGTACGTTCAACAAATTGAAGATTCAATGAATAATAAAAACATGTGTCATTAAAATTTAGGTAAGCTTTTGAAAACCCCAGCGAACACAAAAAATATGGGCCGGAAGCAGGCCACTGATGGAATGCATTAATGTCAGATGCCGGCCCATTGTCTTTTGACTGTAACAGGCTAATGTCTTTTTCAACCAGCAGTTGACAGCCATCATGTCATAAATACACTACTGGCAAGATATCAGACATCTTACCATTTACAAAGAAGATGGAGGGCAAGTATCATGAAGACAGCTGCCTGGTGATGGCTGAGTTTTGGTTAGAGAATGGACCAGTGATGGCTGAGTGTCAAAAGACAGCGGGATGTCGATGAATGAGTGTCATAAAAACGTAAGGACAAGCTATGACTGAACATCATACATGTGTTTTTCCAAAAAGTTTAAAGTACACTTTAAAAATGTATTCTCTCTTTATGATTGGATTGGGTTCTAAGTGATTATCCTATGATTCATAGTCCATATCAACAAGTAACTGTTCCTGGCGTAGGTATGATGGAAATTAGTCAATTACGTAACTTTTCTTCAAAATATGTTGTTAACCATCATAATGAAAAAGTATATCAATATTACTCCAGTATTTGTAAGGTACCTACCTGTTAAATGCCCTTTAAAAGACAGCAGGTTGCTATCTTCTTTGTGATAGCCACAAATGTCTGAAAAAGGACACTGTACCATTAACGGCCTAGTATCTTATTGTCATTATATTTTACATGTCCTTATAAAGAAAATGGGCCGGCAGTTTTTGGTAACAGAAAACAGTAGCCTGAAAAAATTCACTGTGCCATTAACGGCGTGGTATCTTCTTGCCAAGATTAATATAATTGTCATTAAAAAGATAGCAAGGTGGTAACTTTACTGCAACCGATAACTACTGTTGAAAAAGGCTATTACAATGTCAACATGCCTGATATCTTCATGTGCATACTTTTTAAGTGTCCTTAAAAAGACAATGGGTTGGTATATTTTTTGTTAACACTTATCTACTGTCTGAAAAAGAACACAGTGATATTAACATTAAATGCTTGGTATTTTCTTGCCAATATATTTTTGTCTACTTACAAAGATTGTTTTATTTTTCATGACAGAAAACTGCTATTTAAAAACTGAAACTGCACCAGTAATGGACCGGAAAATCTAGCTGATGTCATGTAAGTGCCCTTTATAAGACAGGAGTCGGTGTCATTTTTGCAATAGACAACCACAGTCTGAAAAATGACACTGAGCAGTTACAGGTATGGAATATTCTTGCAGATATCTTTCAATTGTCCTGAAGAAGACGGCGAGAGAGTATTTTTTGAGATGTACTACAACTGTCTGAAATCAAAACACTGACCATAATGGCACAGTATCTTCTTGCCAATATCTTTTAACTATCCTTAAATTATATTTTCCATGACAGGTAACTGTTGTCAGAAACAGGTCACTGTGCCGTTAATGTTCTTGATTCAAATTGCTGGTATCTTTCAAGAGTCCTTTAAAAGAAGACAGGTAGGTGTAATTTTTCCGAAAGATAGTCATCATCTGAAAAAGGTCATAGCATTGTAAACGGCCCAACATCGTTTAACTGTTTCTACTAAGACAGCAAGCTGGTGTATGTTTCATGACAGATGGTCCCTACATGAAGACGGTCACACTGCCATTAATGGCTCGGAATATTTTTGACAATTTAAAAAAATACAGTGGGCCAATGTCTTTTTCTTGATGGCTAATGTTTACCACAAAAAACACATCTTAATGTAAACTGCTCGCTGTCTTTTATCATGTTGCTCACATTTGTTTACATTTCAAACAGTGGGCCGATGTTTTGTAGACAGTACGTCGCCACTTTGTGTTAGGTGGGGTTTTTCATTCCTCCTTTTGTAAAAGACAGTAAAATGTTGTAGCAAAATTAAGACATTTAAACTGCCTGAAACAAAAAAGTTATGATGTCCACTTTCTGCACATAATATGTAAGCTTACGAAGTGGTTTAAAACTTCTCAGATTTTAATTTATAAGTTATTCACAGAAGAAAACTGCTGTAATTGAAGTAAAGCAAAATATTATGTATAGAGTGGAGCATCCTGTATCCAAAATGGATAACCGATATTTTCGAATAACAGGAGTTCATTGCTATGGCTGATAGCTGAAATTACGTAGCAGCATTTTTATGGTACGCAACGAGTCGCTCTGACAGGCTAATGTTTTTTGTCGGACTGTACAAAACAAAGCAAATCAAATTAATATATTGAATAATTCACTGCAATGCTGAAAAGTCACAAAAGTTAAAGTTATTCATAATAGAATTGTGTTGTCTTGTGTCGTGGAGGGGTTGGGGTGGGTAGGGTATCAACCGGTGATAGCTGCATCCGGTAGTGGTAGTGACCTTGCCAAGGATGAATTGAGGTGACACACAAGCATGAGTGAGCCGACTCTGAGCAAGATAGACACAAAGGCATGACATCTGACATGAACTGTTTTCATTACTGTCATATGGTTTGTTTCTTATGTAAAACAGTCAATGGAAAAATATTTCTTGAGACATAAAACCTTGAAGCTGGAGGTGGAAATATATTCAGTGTTGATACCACACAGTCACAATGTAATTGAAGTTACTGCATGAAACTCTTATGCGTGTCTATACAATGCTTTCAATACAGAGGTGACCTTGGACTGACAACACCTGTTTCAAGCAGCATTTAGATTACAATTACAGTCACACATTTATTACTGACACATATTACAACTAGGCATTTACATATGGAGGACACAGTGAATGACTGATAACATGTAATGGCAACAAAATTATTGAAACACTATGTCTTTGCATGTTCAATCAACAATGTTCCAGAAATGATAACACCTTCACTTCACTGCACATGAAACAATTGAATGAGAGTTGCAACAATATCTTTAACTTTAAGGGTGAAACCTACCACACTCATCAAATGCATTTCACCAAGTTCTTAAATAGGTTACTTCACAAAACTACGCAGCATGTGCCCATTGCGCCAACATACAAGAAGAGAAAAAAAACCACTCCTGACATGGGCAAAATGTCATTGTTCAGCCAACATGTTCATTAAAAAACTGTTTCGAAATCTTTATACATGGCTGAAATTGGACTTTTAAGGCTGCCATACTCAACAGATGTATGTGAAACTCAATAGAAAAGTTCGCTGAACTATGCTACAGACTTATCACCTATAAAATTATATGGTCACTGCTTAAAGAGTCCCATAGTAAAAATTGATTAGATGGAATCTTACATGCTAGTTTAGCGCTTGGCTCCTGGCTATGAGGCATTTGAGGAATGGTTGAAGGTTGTCCTAATAATTGCGGTGCTTCTCAGCCGTAAGTACGCAGGTAGGCGGTGCCCTTTAAATGCATTCTATTTCTGTACTACAATTTTTTCTCTGCATCATAGTCAGAATAAAATTTACAATGCTGATTATTCTGTGCGTAATGTAAATTATGTAGACATCGCAAGATAAACTGAGATGTGTGCCGGCATCTAGTTTTCAACTGTCTTAACCTTCTCTTTCACGGATAGAACTTTTTCATTTGTTTGCTGCCACATGACACGTCACCACCATCAGCAAGTTTAAGTTTGGTAGAAATTATCTACAGATAGTCACATACTGCACATCGTAAAGCACATTAACAGAAAATAACGCTCTGATACTCTACAATCCTCGCCCACCATTAGTGTCAAGTGTTATCCTGCATGCATCATCAAGACTGAATGTGAACAGGCTCTGATAATGGGAAATATTAATCTATTTCCGGGCTTCACATATTTTTCAGTGAATCGGAGATCTAATTTGGAAATTGGTGAAACAATCCAATATGGTAAGCTGTATACAATTACTAGATCATTTATTGACAGATAGATCAGTAATGCATAAGCATGTTAATGTTAAATTAGTCTTAAATTAAAGAACATTCATAAAATAAAAGACAAACTGGATAGTAACATTTAAGAAAACATTAACATTAACAAAAATATATCAGCACTATTTACGTTCTCCAAACACACAACTGGAAGCTGAGACAAACATTGTGGCTCCACACTGCTTAAAAATGTGAAATTATTTATTAAAACACTTGTAAATCAATGTGCGAATGAAGTCTAAGCACTTCAGTGCTGATTGCTCAGTACTAAGGCAGAATTTGTATATATTTCATCACAGTAGAAGCTAATAAATGCCAATGATAGCTAGAATTGTTAGCTAGTGCCTCAGTACTCAGCCTGTCGTATGTTCAGACTAGGTCACCCGCAGAATGAGGCCTCCAGCGACCGGCATGTCATAGCGTATGATAATATAGGGTGGCAAAAGTGTATATTCTTAAACTATGTAGTACAAATAAAATACAAAACTACCGTACAGTCCTTGATTTATGTACGGTGTTTTGGTTAAACCAAAGACATGCTAGGGACATTGTAAATTATGTTACTCTGAATTGGCAACTACTTACGTTAAAACATGCATGTTCGAACATTACGGATGTTAATCCAAATCTATATAAAGCAGTATAACATAAATCCAGGACTTATTGTATGAATGTAACAATAGAAAAATGAATGTACTGGTTTTATGGTACTCATCATTACTCATTTTCTAACACTGTAGGTTTATCATGTTTTGTGGGAATACTAGATAACTGTATTTATATATATTTTTTTGTTGTATGCCTAATTTCTTATATTTTAATTTTCATATATACATCCAGGTATTAATTTTTACAGTTATATTAATACCTCTAGTAGTTATTCAGCTCAAGGAACAAATTTAATTAATTATCTTAAGTTATTTATGTATGTTGGTATGTGTTGTTCTGCTTTGGGGGCTCGGGACTCAACTAGGAAAAAGCAAACCTTTTTTTATATAAACAGGTGTGCGTGAGGGTTTCAGCTTTATCCAGTTATGGCCAGTAGGCCAGGTAGTAACAAGCCTAGTTTTTCCTTGTTTTGAGCATATTGCACAGTTAGGTTAGCTGGACGCCCAATCACGAAGAAGCGTGGATCTCATATAGTCTATTAGAGAAAGTGCACGTATTGTGTAGCCAATGGGAGCACAGCACATGAAAGTCAGGTTAAGGGGATGCGAGCAGAGACACACACAAGCACGTAAGAATTGTTCCTCAGTTCTCGGGGTGTCCGGATGCAGCTAGGGAGTAGCCCTGGTTCATGTATTTTTTTCTGAAAGATGCAATAGTGAAGAAATATCGGTAGGGTAATAGCCCATAACTTTATTTATATGTGTTAACAGGAATGGCAATTTAACATGCACAGGCAGTGCCCACGGTCATTTTTCTGTAATAACCTTGTTTCGGACGGTTAGAACTCTACAAAATTTTTCTTCCACCTGTGCTTGTGGTCATTAGGTTGCGTAGGTCTGGTTTTCACCCCCCCCCCTCAGTATTCTTAGTTTATTTATTGAAATGTGGTAACTTTGTAATCTTTGTTTGGACAACTTCAGTGCAAAATTAATTTTCTTCAGTTTTGCTTCAAGATTGTTTTCGGTCTGTTCTTTAATCCGCCAGTTCCTGAGTGCCCAGTACAAGTAATTCCATACATTGCAACGCTGCGAAGAAACTGTAAAACCTTGTTTGAAAATAATTTAGGCATTTGAATAAATCAAGAATAGGAGTCTATTTTTTTCGCATATTTCTGTCCTAATTCGTTTAAAATTGTACCTGAAAGTTTTCACCTACTTCATCTAAATTTAAAGTATTGTAGTGGTGCTGCTCTTCTATCGCGACCTCCTCCCTCTATTAGTAGTAGTCGTAGTTGAAGGGTTGTCTGCAGCTGCTGCGTGTTGTTGTCGATTCAGGGACGTAACTCTCTTCCGTTGCTATTGCAAGTAGTTAGCAGGCAAAAAAGAAATGGCAACAACAGGCGAGCTGGTGCAGAGGCGGTGCCTACAATACTAAAGCCCGGATAGCAGTGAGGTTAGTCCGAAACTGATAAAATAAATAATAAGAAAAATCATATCATCTGCATTTTTCCTCTCATTTATTTAACCTTTCTTTTCATGCAATTTAACAGACAAAGGCAATTCACATTGCGAGTGCTCGCACAGAGTTAGTTGAGGTGACTTTTTTCTATCTATGGATCACGACTTGCCGCTTGCTTCCATATTAGTACTTGGTCCGGCACTTTATCTACCTTAGTTCTGACTACGCGGTTATCAATACCTACTTCTGGTTAGATTACTATAAAGTAAAAAGGCAGTATGCAAAAAAGAGACAAAAATAAAGCTAAGTTCGACTAACGAATCCGCCCTCTAGGCTTCACAGCCGCTCTACCCCGTCTAACACGTCCTCTTCCTACCGCCATGACGCCCCAACTAAAAAAAAAAAAAAAAAAAACACTCAGCCGGCCATCTCCCGGCGACCGTTCCCTAGCTCCGATGGATCACAACTGTTTTCAAACTAATCAACAAAAACTTAGCCGGCCGTCTCCCGGCGACCAGTCACGAACTCCTATGTATCACAACTGTTTTCAAACTAATCAACAAAAACTTAGCCGGCCATCTGCCGGCGACCGGTCACGAGCTCCAATGTATCACGACTAACTTTCCTGGGCGGACACTCGGACTTACTCGGCCAAGGGCAGAGGGATTCATCAGGATCCAACTTGCCTAAAAAACTGGTCGACGGACATTTATAACCTAAAAAATATACATAACGTAGTTACTAATAAATTTACAAAGCATTTTATTCCATAATAAAAGCTAAATATTCCTTAAGTTTATTAAATGGGGATGTGCAGCGTCATCAACCTGCCACGGATCACCACCTTCACGGAGTTTTGCGCCCAACACTACCACCCATGTCGATCGAGAAACGCCCGGCAGAGCTCATCGCATTCCAGCACGTCCCAATACATGCCTCCAAGCGAGTGAACTCTGACCTGCCTGCCAGATAAATCCATCCTAGCACAGGCTAGCTCAGAGCTTATTTGAAATTTTAAAAGCCAGCACTTCTCTGTATGTGCTTCCAAGCAAGAGAACTACGACTAGCCTGCCAAATAAATCCCATTCCAGGAGAAGCAAGATAAGAGGCTACTTGAAATTTAAAAAATCCAAACAAGGCAAAATATAAGAAAACGTAGCGGAGAAAAGTTGCTTGAAATTAAATTAGCTTTAAAAAGAGTCCAAACACCACATGAATCCGATAAAATTGATTACGTAAAATTAAATACTTTTCTCTTGCTTTAACAGTTAAATTTTAAATTTTGAATAGACTTTTAATGTTAATTTCTCTATTAGCATCCCCAATTAATATGTTGGATCCTCTCGTATACATCCTTATCCCTGGTTAAGTTGGCCTACTTAATTTGTTATAAACAACAGAAAAAAATATTAACTAAGACAAAAAATAATTTGAAATTACTATATGATAATAGGCCAAGTAAGTGCTACGCGCCAGTGCACATCACAGTACGTAAACCAAAATTTGAGTTTCGCAACCTTGATTATCGCATGTAAAATGTCAAAATTAAGGTGAGTAGGCAGTGGTGTAACGAGAAGTAGAGGACTTCATCTGCTGTTGTGGAGCTATGTGACGTTTTGCCCTACTTTCTGAGGGTTCATCTTGTGTGTTCTCATATGCTTGGCATGCGTCATCTGGCACAACAATGCTGCGCGTGCAACAATTTCAGTGCCGTCTTTGAGTGTTTCTTTGAATGTGACAGAATAACTTGCTGTACTATTGTGAACATACACCTTTGCAATATCATGTCATCCCAAAAGTCTCAGAATGTGGGGAAAAAAAAAAAAATTAAAAAAAAGAGAAATGAGCAAACAAGCCTAGTTTGGTTGTAGTCAACACACCCAGAAACCAAAATAAAAGAGCAGGATAGATCCCAAACGGAATATTCAACAACAAATAAAGGAAAATAAAATAAACATAAAAATAAATGTCAAAATGCAAAAAAAAAAATTTATCTACAAAACTCAAGACACCACAAATAAGACGGCACAGAAAATACTGGGATGAAGACAACGTTACACACAAGACAGGATAACAACGTCACAAACAACAGGCTAAATAACATAATTATGAAGACACAAAAGAACACAGTAAATTTCTAAAGCAGACATTTTATGACATACCGGGAGCTGACACCTGGTCCCGTCATCAGGTGAAGTAAAAGTGAAAACTTGAAAAAATTGGGCATAATTTAGAGTCTGCAGCTGTGCTTATAGCATGACTAATGGCAGTTGAGGTCTCTCCTGATTGGCCATGCACCTTTCAATTGGTTGTATAATCTATTGTCAATTCACAAATAATTTTGTTTCTTTTTTTTACTAATGGTTTTCACATGTTCGTTAATTCAATGCTTTGTTGACTAAATAAATTTGTGTTATTCACAATAAATGTTGATTATTATATTTTTGTTTTGATGGGGTGTGTTTCTAGTGTACCTAAGTGAAGTGATATTTTCCCATTATATTTTACGACTACTTTTCCACACATGTTCGGCAAGTATGGATTTTGGAATCTCATTTTTTTTGTGTTAGTTTTATGTTGTTTAATGCGCATGGAAAGGGGCCGATTTCTCCATACGAGTGTCGAACTGTACACATAGGATAAGCAGGCAAACCCCTTACCCCGCACATTAAAGATCATAAAAGTAACACCAAAAAAGGTGAGATATAAAAATCCAAACTAGTCAAATGTGTGTGGGGAAATAGTCATAAAATACTACAAGAAAATGACACTCCACTTACACTAGATACACCCCCAATCAAAAGAAAAAGAGAAGAATCAGCATTTATTGTGAATAACAAAAATGTATTTGGTCAACAAAGTATTGAATTAACGAACATGTGAAAACATAAAAAGGTACAAAATTATTTGCAAAGTTACAATAGACTATACCACCAATTGAAAGGTGTGCAGCCAATCAGGAGAGAGGTTGACTGCAATTGGTTGCGCTAGAAGCATAGCTGCGTACTCACCAATTTTTTCGAGTTTTCACTTTTACTTCACCTGATGACGGGAGCAGATGTCAGCTCTCAAAACATCGTGAAGAGTCAGTCTTCAGAAGTCTACAATGTTTTTTGTGTCTTCATCGTTGTGTCCAACATTGTCTTCATGCCAGTATTGTCTGTGCTGTCTTTACTGTGGTGTCCTGAGTGTTACAGATTATTTTGTTTTGAATTCCAACATTTACTTTTATGTTCATATTATTTTCATTTTTTGTTATTGACTATTCCTTAAGGCATCTTTCATGTTCTGTTGTTCTGGTTTATGGGTGTGTTGACTACAGCCAAACTAGGCTTGTTTTCTCATTTATTTTTTTGTGATATTTCTTATCTCATTTTAAGATTTCTGGGACAAGATAATATTTCAATGGTGTATGTCCACAACAATGCAGTACGTTAATCATGTGAATATTCTGCACCACTGTGATCGACTTTCAGGTTCATCCCTGGCTTCTAAAAATTGTAGCATTTTGATGGTATACCCTATGCTGAAGTCAGTTTCTAAGGTTTCATGATGATTACTTAAACAAGACTTTTAATGCCATAACCTCATAAAAAAGTATTTGTACATACATTATGTACAGACAAAACACTCAATTACTATAACCACCAATTTCCTGCCATGTACTAATTAGAATATGTACAATTTCCTGTTTCTTTACTAGTGCTGATTTTCGTTCTCTAACAACAAAACAAAGCATGAAAATTTACTAATTAATTTTTGCACTCATCAGCACATCTATATCAATCACACTTCCAATCTCCCTCTATCTTCTTTAATAATTTTTAATGTTAGAAAGTTTTGGTTTCTATCATTGGGGTTTTGATCTACATATTTCAATGAGCTGAAGTGACTGCTCAGCTGTTAACTGTGACACGACAGCACTGAAAATGAATAACTTCAGTGACTAGTACATCTTCGCAAGCATTGTCTACCACACCAACCTTCTACAAACACGTCCAGATCACCACTATGAAATCCTTTCTGCTCGTCGAAAAAAATGGTGGTTCGTACGGAGCTCAGGTGTCACTCAGAATAAAATTATAAAGTGGATTTTCTTGCTGAAGGAAATATTTGAAGTCAGATGTGCTGTATATTGTAACGACCTGGAGTCGTTACATTTCTTTTTCTGGGGCATGTACAATCAATGTGGGGCCATAATGTCAGAAATTTGATGGGAGGAAATCAGCACAATGGCACGTGGGATCATGTCTTTGTACTATTATCCTGGCATCTGGTGTTGTGCTCACCCTTTGGGTGAGCGACGGCTGGTGGGTACGCTTGCACAGGCGCTGAGTCGTCTGAGCTTGTGCAGCCGGCAACAGGTGTGATTCTCCATGAGCGTATGTACCTAGCTGATCAAGCACAATACATTAGCTGGTGGCCAATGGGGTGTTAGTGATGACCTAAAACATAACTATTCTGTTTAGTGGAAATGTGGAGAGTAGAGTAGTTTTGTTGCATTATCAAATAGCAAGATCATTGTATGCCTTTAGAGACATGCCAGAGTTATGTTTCATTATGAAAAGCAGCATTAAAACTGAATGTACGTTTTGCAGCATAACTGCAGATTGTCCATTTCTGACAAGGGACCTGAGTACGAATGGGTGTTCTGTTCAGCGGGTAAGCTGAGAGTACTTTTGTTACGCTAATGAATATTAAGATCATTGTATAGCTTTAGAGACATGCAGGAGTTATGTTGTTTTCTGAACTACATTACTGCTAAATGTGTGATTTGTGGCTTAACTGCAGACTGTTCACCTTGAGAAGAGACTCAGCACTAAATTGTGCCTGCATGGTAAAGGTGGATACACATTAAAATAGCTATGTAATATGATGTGAAGTGGAGTAAATATATATGACTATTAATTTTGTAAGTGGATAATCCATTCAAAGTTTACCTCACAACTGCGTCATTTATAAACAGATTTAAAAAATTCTTTTTTGTTCGAAAAAGGGTTATTTACAAGGAGGTTCCATTTTAATTTCATTGGCATTGGTCCTCCGATTTCAAAGCTAAAGAAGTGAACTAAAAATTGAATAGAAAATGTACAGTGATTAAGATATTGGTAGGTTTATGTCAATCCAAGACTAGGTAAGTAGCTAATTATGGTCAAGGACGTTCTGGACAGACTTTGACTGCGAAGACACAATGGTAATCTTTGACGTCAAACTGCATGAACGTGTAAAAAATGCAAGAGAAAAAAAAAACAGACTTAAAAATAATTCAACTCTGAAAAAAAAAAAAAGTAATTATGTTGTTGTTTAGACTACTTAGAATAAAGTGCAGTTATTAGGACAGTATGTAATATTGTAGGTTTTTCACGTTCTGTAGAGATACGAGATAAATGTAATTACAAATTTTTTTCTGTATTTCAATATCTGATTATAATTTTAATTTAATATACAGGTGTTAAATTTTAGATATCTGTAGCAATTATTCAACTCAAGGAACAAATCAAATTAATTATTATTATTATTCTTTTATTTTGCATGTGGGTATGTGTTGTGTTGCTTTGGGAATTCAAGGAAAAAGCAGATATATTTTTTATAGGCAAGTGTGTGCGAGGGATTAGATTTATCCAGTTCTGGGTAGCAACAAGTCGAGGTCCTTGTTTGTAAGTACTGCGCAATAAGGGTTGCTGGATGCCCAATAACGAAGACGTGTGGGTTACATTTAGTCTCTAGAGGGAGGTGTGTGTATTGGGTAGCCAATAGGAACACGGCACTTTAAGGTCAGCTGGAGGGACGGTAGCAGCGACGCACTTGGTTTTGAAAGAGTTATTCCTCGGTACTCGGGATGTCCGGACACAGCTAGGGTGTAACCCCGGTCTGTGAAGTCGTGAAAAGGAAAATATGATGAAGCAGGGTAGTAGCCCATAGATGTAATGATGTGAACAGGAGTGGCAAATTTAACACGCACAGGTAGCACCTGCTGTGGTTTTTCTGTGCAACATATTTAGGACATTATAGAACTCTACTTAGTTTTTTTTGCCTGCGCATGTGACCATTAGGATGTCTGGGCTGGTTTTCACCATACAGTATTATTTTTTTGTTTACTGAAATGTGGGAACTTTATAATCTCTGTGTGGACATCGTCAGTGCTATATTAATTTGCTTCAATTTTCTTTAAGATATTATTCTGTCTTTTCTTTAAATTGCAAGTTCCTGATTGCCCAAAGCAATGATTTCATGTGTTGGAAGGCTGTGAAGAATTTGTAAAACTTAGTTTGAAATTACTTACGATAATAAATCAAGAATGAGTATTTTTTATTTTTTTATTTTTGCATAGTTTTTGGTTAAAACAGTAGCAGAAATCCAAATTAACGTACCAAAAAAGAGAACTTGAGTTTTGCATCTTAATTCGTAACAAGAAAAATGTCAAAAGGTGAGTAAGGCTACGATGTAACGAGAAGAGAACTTTGTTCGATGACGTGGGGCCAAGTGAGGAGTAGCCCATTTTCGAAGGGTTCATCTTGTATTTTTCTCGTATGCTTGGCGAGTGTGGCATCTGTCGTACGATAGTCCAGTGTGCGACAAGTAATATTCAATTATTGTTCTTTTCGGAGTTGGTGCCAGCCAAGGTTAACAAAAGTGTAATGAAGTAGCGTAAGTGTATATGTTAATTAATAAAATTTAACGTTGACTGAAAATAAGCATTTTTAAATCAATACAAAGACAGCAGCCTCGCGGTGTTTAACAGCACAGGGCGCAGTGGCAGGCACATACGGAGGGGCTGGGAGGGGAGCACCTTGAGTGAGCGACCATAATGTGGGCAGACAAAAGAGGGCATATGTCGTCGACAGTTGTGTCCGATATGTAGATTTTCGATGCTCTTGTAGGCTATAAGCTTTCTCTAATTATATTTGACTGTGGATACCTGATGCTTAGAATCACCTTAAGGTATTTAGATTTGTTTTTGACGATATCTGTCTTCATTTGTCAATAGATTTGAGGTGTTGCTGTACGTCCCTGTTTTGTTTATTTTTGTAAATAGGTTTATTTAAGTTTATTTGTAACTAAGGTGTCACTTTAGGCAGTTGTGTTCATTTGTAAATTGGTTTAATTAGGTATTGCTACACTATAACATTGACATAACTTTAAATCTATTTTGTAAATTTTTTTAAACTTCGAAAAATTTCTTAAAAGCTTGGCTGGCAGCACCTCCAAAAATAACAATAATTGCATATTATTGTCATAATAAATTTACTGTATTCTAAGTAGTCAAACATAATGTAATTATTTTTTACTTTTAAGTGCTTATTTTAGAGAAAATTTTTTTTTGAGTTGGTGTTATTTTTTCTTAAAAAATGGCTATTTCTTGATTTTTTACAGATATCCGGTGCCTACCTTCCACAATTGTGCTGCCTGTCGTTAATAAGTTCTGTTATGCCTTCACAGTCCAAGTCAGTCCAGAACATCCTTTACCATAGTCAGGTACCTACATAGTCTTGGATTGTCATAAACCTACCAATACCTCAATCATTATACACTTCCTATTCGATTTTGAGAAGAATCCTGGTTTATCTTTGAAATTCAAGGTCCAATGTCAATGGAATTAAAATGGGACCCCTTGAAAATAACCTCTTAAAAATAATTGGTTTACGGATAACAGAGTTCTGAGGTAATAAACATAAAAAAAAATTATAACCTCGCTATTTTTGAAGTCGGTTCAAAATACGCTCCCACTTTTTTTTTTTAGATTACCAAATTTCCCCTTCTGCTCTCTCTGAAAATTCCCACCCTTCATGTTCCTGTCCCTTCCTCTTTGATAAATACACTAGCTGAAGTCAGCTGGCAGGGATTGATGGTGGTTCTGCAGCCAAATTAAAATTATTTCCTGTAATCTGTTTTATATTTAAACACCTAACCCCAACCTCCAGATATCTTATTCCTAATCCCCAACACTATTTTCAGTGCAATATGGCTGCTTCGTCTGTGAAGAGGATGAAGTGGGAAGGTTGAAGTATGTTATATAACAGTTGCTGAAGGTTGTAGTGAAAGCAAAATGGCAGGGGGATGAGGTTGTGTAGTTATGCTGGAGTTATGGCAAACAGCACATTTCACATTGCAAAAAGTTGGCTGCAAGCCTGCTTCACAAACTATCACAGATCACTCTTTTAGATTAATAAAACAATAATTTCTCAATATGTAGTAATAATTTTTCATGAAATATATTTGTAAATTTTTGAAACTTTCTCAAAACAGACAGAATAAAAACATGCTAACGCGTTTATCGTAACTACTCGATATTCAATATAGGTCACTGTGACACCTAGCAAAGAAAAACCATAAAATATTCAGTTACAACTATAGCTCTTGCTCACAGAGGGGGAAAAAACTGAAACTTTGGTGTACATATTTACGTGATTTTAATGTACACATACATAAGCTTTAAAAACTTTCAGTGCGAAAGTTAAATTGAACTGTCCAAACATTTCATGTTTCGCAAAAAAAGGTTTTCCATTTTTTTCTCTGCTATTCAGCACACAGTGTTTAATGTGTATGTATATATATCAAAGGATAATGTCTAAGACTTACCATAGTCAAAATTATATTAAGTCCTTATTTGGTACATTGCAAAGTGATATTTTTCTCGTTTAGAAACTTATATTAGTTGGACCATAAATTATAATAACTATACACCTCAGACTCGCATAGCACGGATTCACTTACCATGAATTCACACAATGCAAAAATAAAAATTACGTATAACTTTCAAATAGCACAACATAAAACTTGCAGAATGCGAGTGGAAAATTATGCATAAATCCATTGCTGTATGCATGCCGTCACTCACTCACGTGTGAATACTGCTTGGGCGACTGCAAGACAGGCCAGTGTATCGCGTATCCTGTTCTGTTATATATTAAAGACAGTAAAAGTTGAAAATGCGAGAATCCGTAAGCATGAAACCCTTACATAAAATTTTTTTTAGCTGCGGGTGAACATCTCACGCAATAAGACTAGTTATTTTTTAATAATTTTTTGTGATAGTTAGCTTTCACTGTGTTACTAGCAGTTGACATTTATTTGTTTTGAACATGAAACATGCAAAAGAAGTGACGACTGATAAATTAGTAGCAAAAAGGGCGACAATTTCATTCGAAACAATATTACAAGTTATTAAGTACTCTAAAAATCATGAAGGAAACATTGTAATCGACAGTGCCTTTGGACAAAAAGAATCTACAGTAAGAACCATTTTGATAAGTTGAAATGATCTCCAGAAATTGTTGATGTCAGATGCGGTAACATCTATGGAAACAAGCGTGCGGAATCAAACACCAATAATGAAACTTGTCTTAAGGCCCTGCAACATAGAGTCGGTGAATTGTTGGTCAGAGTCCAGCCGTTGCCATTCTGCCACCTAATTGGAGAATGTGGCCATGACATCAGAGTCGTCGTCATGTTGTCGGGGACGGTGGAGATGGCCAACTTTTATCTATCACAAACAATTCACTGACTCTTTTTCAATAGATGGCTACCAGTGCGTTTTCATTTATATATATATATATATATATATATATATATATATATATATATATATATACGGGCCACAAAAAAAAATACGAGCCAATTTACAATAAAAGTGCACAACAATTTGTATCGAACTTGCATCATTTGCAACAAAAATTTGCAATTAAAAAAAAGAAAAATATTAACAGTGATTGAGCTGTCATCTGTTAGGTATTGCCGAAACTAGACTATAACAGCAAAGCACCAACTCTCATAGTAACACGCAGCAAGGAGAAGAACGATGCCAACCCGACAACAACATGACCGTGACAATCTCACTGTCTCAATGTAGCAGGACCTTTAGTGGTGCTTGGAAAAAGTTGTGAAGTTATGTACTTCCTTTAGAGAATAATTCAATGCTTTTCAGCCTGTCGAGAACCAGTTAGAAGAAGTAGCAGGCAGAGAGAGAGAGAGAGAGAGAAAGAGAAAGAGAAAGAGAAAGAGAGAGAGAGAGAGAGAGAGAGAGAGAGAGAGAAAGAAAACTTGGATTTTAGGTGCTCGGCCTAACAGATGTCAACAAACTGTTCACTTTACATGATGTGAAACTTACTGCAGAAGAACTCATTGAACAGGATGAGATGAGACGTACAGAGATGGAAATTGGTGACGATACAGCTACTAAAGCCGAATGAGAACTGACAGTACGACTATATTTGTTTTATGCAAAATAACTGAAGCTTACATGATTTTAAAAGATAAAGATCCCAATAAAAAATAAGTTCTACTTTCAAAAATCAAACTAGCAAGATGTGTTACGTGTACTGAGACATGAATGACAAGAAAAAAAGTGCTAAAAAAACAAACACGGCAAGAAAGTTTTTTGCGCCTGTTAACCTCTTTACGCAGTATGCCTTTGTGAACTCAGATGTGGAGGCGGACATGGCAAGCGAAGAACAAGATGCTGAGATACCAGCTACCCTACCCCTCTCTCTCTCACCCGCTGTGCAGGAGAGTGAGCACTTTGATAACGCGCTCTTGGTGGGAAAATGAACTTAGTTACATGCACATCAGCCGTGACTGGCTTATGTGCACCTTTTTGTTTCTGTTTTGTAAATGTTTTTAAACTGTATTTATAGGTGTTCACTATTTAATTTGCTTTTTTCTATACAAGGTTGTTTAATTTTGTAGACATCGTAGAATTTTTAGGGAGAAATGAATAGGAGATACTGCAGTGTGTTTGCCAACAAAAGTAGTTATGCCTTGTGCTTTTCTTGTTCTCAGATGCTTCAGATACTGTATAGATTAAATGTAACTGTTATTTTCTTTCTTTGCGTGTTTGACAGAATTGATTTGTATCTACACTAATCATTTGTAGGAAAAGTTCTTATTTTGTGGGTATTCTCAAAACATCTATGCAAACTTACATTCTTCTCATTGAAATAGTTGGAACTCGCTTAACGCGGATTCCAATATCGCGAGCATTTCATGGAACACATTACTCGTGTTATGCGAGTCCGAGGTGTACTTTAACTATGAATTAATAAATGCACATTTCACTGTATAGAAAAACATGTCAATAGGCAGAGCTGGGCAGTATTGAAAATACAAGTATACGAAATGAATATTTTCGACACTTTTGGGTATTTTTCATCAGTAGAAAGTTATGTCTCAGTATTTTATATTTTGTATCGAAAATACTTTTGAAGTGTATTTAATGTAATTTGTATTCTAGGAAATACACTAAAATATTTTGCATACATGCATTTATAAAATAGCTAATTTATTTGCTGTATATTTTAATTTTGGAAATTAGGCTATGCTATTTATTTGCAATCTAGCACTAGTGAGTGACATCTTTGTAAAGGTATTAGTTGAACAGAAATTGTATCAGAGGTTTTGCAAATTGCTAGGCACTGTCTTATCAGTTATGTATGTCCATACATATTTATGGAATATTATTGGAAATGGAAATAAACATGGCAAGCAATTTTGAATCAGGAAATGTATTCATACCAAAGAGTGCAATTTTAGATGGAAAGTTTTTCACTGTAGTACATGAAAAGATGGTAAACTGAAAGCACTTTGTGAATTATGCAAACCTGAGAAAGATACTATAGCTAGTGGATCATGTTCTGCTACAACAAACCTGAAAACTCATTTGAAGTGAAGTGAACTGAAAATAATTTTTATTTCTATGAAACTATTTTCATGATAAAATATGCACACATTTTTCAAGTACTGTAATGAAGTCCTAATTGATTTTATTTTTTGTTTAACTTTTTAGTGGATTACATAACCCTCAAATCATATTGCACAATGCTGAATAATGTAAACAACAAAGATATGCGCATATATATTCTGTAGTTGCTGTTTCATACAAATTTGTGGGCAAATTATTATGGTGTTCAGATAAAAGGAAAACATTTGTCGCCATTTTGGATTATTAATATTAATTTTTATTGTATATTTCTAGAGAATACATCCAGAAGAGATAGAGTCATTCGATACCTACGAACTTAAGTGGAAGAAAAAAGAACTGGCAGCTGCAAGAAAAAGGCTACTTGCACCTTCATCAAGTGGGGATTGTTATTCAACAAAATTGAAGCAAACATGCCTCACCTTTGCAAGAAAAAATACTTCAAGCAATACTATGGCACAGAAGAAATTTGATGCACTGCTCACAACATTTGTAGTAAATGGGATGAGATCTCTCTCAATCATGGATGACCAAGATTTTGTGAATTTATTTGAAGGCAAGTGGATTATTTAACACAACACTAATATATTTAATTTTCATTTTCCAGATGTAGCAAATACCATGTCCTTAATAAGACACGTAAATGTTATTAATCTAAGTTTTTTATTCTCTGTCTCATTTGATAAAAAAATTGACATTGGAGTTAAGGTTATCTCAAAACAGACTCTTGGGAGACAGATAAATGAACTACAAACGCAAGTACAGTAAAACTCTGTTAAGAAGTTCCCACTTAAAAAGTTTTCCCCTATAATAAGTTCCAATTTTATTAACCCCCTTCCATTACTACAATAGTAAATTTACCCTTTTAAGAAGTTTTTCCCTGTTAATAAGTTTGAATTTTTCAGTCCCTTCAGAAACTTCTTAACAGAGTTTTACTGTAATTTTTGATAGCAAAAATACTTTGAAGGAAGTTAAATATATTTGCACAACAGCAGACATATGGTCACAGAAGACCAGAAGTTTCTTTGAAGTGACAGCACACTGGATAAAATATACATTTAAGCAATGACAAAAATTCTGTGTGTGCATTTAAAAATGTCATACTTTATGTCTGCAATGTAGTTTTTGTTCCAGATTGATGAAAGAAATTTGGAAAGACGTTCAGCTATTTTGGAATGCAAGAGGTTTCATAGTCCTCACACATATGACAAAATTGCTGAGATGCTTGATGAAGTGTAAATTCTTTCGGAATTTCACATGAAAAAATCGTCTCTACTGTTACTGACAATAGTTAAAATTTTGTAAAAGCCTTTAGGAATTCGGAGTTTCAGTTCGTATACCTGCAGGTAAATATAACAAATAACTACACCAATCTGTGTCTACACTAAACTATATAATTTAACAAAAACATGTTATGTGTATAACTTGTTATAGCATGTCTGCCAGTGTAGACAAACTGTCAGAATGTTATGTAATCAATTGTTTATCTTCCTTTGATCTTTACGGACACTGTATGAGAAACACAAACATTACATATTATTTGTTATAAACCAAGGAATTTGTGCTGTAACATTTGCTCTTTTACATTTTTGTATCATGTTTTTATAACTTTGTTGTATAACTTGCTGTACAAGTCTTGTCTTACTCAGTTTGTATTGTAGCAATAGCATGTTGTATGACTTTGTGACTTGTTTTTTGTTGTGTTATATGCTGCAGACACAGCTAAGATATATGTATAAAAATACAGGAAAATAATAATCTATGTTCTTGTTTGTTGTTTTAGACAAATCTGAAGATGATGATAATGTGGAAACCAGGGAGGGATCATCCGATAAAGCTGAGTTAATGTTCATTGATGTCGATGAAAGTCTTATGACATCCAAACATCCACTGATTCTTCCTCAACATTTGAGATTTGCATTCCCATACACTAACTTTCACTGCAACAACAGATATCAATAAGGCCATTGAAATCAATCCATTAATTTTGAGGATTCATCACTCAACACTACTTTATGGAATGCCTCAGGCAAACCAAAATTGGCTGAAATAATATTTTTTTATTCTAGGACATAAATTTAGTTATCCTTGTGTTACCAGATGTAATTCTTTGTACTATTCTATCTGCCAGATTATACAATTTCAAGAAAAATTACCAGAAGTTTTTGAATCACTAAAATTGAAATGTTTGTTAAAGAAACCAAGCTTGAATATCTTAGAGGGTATACAGACATATTCTGACCTCTTGCTGCTGCTCTTGACCACCTACAGGAGATGGCTACTATTATGGCCAATTACTGCCAACCCTTTTTACATTGGTAAAAAAGTTTGAAGAAATAGAACTCCAAACTTTCAGATTTGGCGCATCTCTTTTGCAAATTGTGAAGAAATCAGTTTTGAAAAGATTTGAGAAATATTTTTAATTAACTAACTAAAGAGGTAAATGAAGCCATTATTGCAACACGTACACATACATACTTTAAATTGTGATGGTTGCCTGCAACTGCAACCAATGAAAGCACGAGGAAATGGATCCAAGAGATTCTAACCGTGGCTGTAAGGACATAAACCCACTGAGAGATGACAACAAGAACAGTTACACACCAGAAGATGATTGGTTTGCATTTTATGTCAATACAAATAATGAATCAGGTGTTGCACACAAACAAAACTGAACTTGAGTTATTACAATACTTACAAGATAAGGCTACACACATGTTGTATGCTAGACGGTTATCCAGTGATGCGACAGCTTTTCTTAAGATATAATACAAGTTTAACCTCTAGTGGTCCTGTTAATAGGTTGTTTCTATTTGCAGGTATAATACACAACCATAAACACCACAGCTTGAGTGACACAATGTTTGAGAAACTTGTTTGTCTTAAAGGCAATTCGTCCTTCAGTGCTCACAAAAATAACTAAGTCTGATAAAAAATTAGGAAACTACGTAACTGTAAAATGCTTAATACTTAGAATTAACACTGTTAACGAAACACAATTAGTCAAGTTATAAATGATAATGCTGTTTAAAAGCCAATGTGGTATGTATCTTGTAATTACATTTGTATTGAAAATTTTTTTTTTATTTTGTATCCAAACTACATTTTGTTTTGAGTATTTTGTAGTTGTATTTTTAATAAATGTACATAGGTATTTTGTAATTTGTATTTCAGATACATTTTCAAAGTATTTTGTGTCAGTAGGTATATAATAGTTCCTCATTAAAAAAAAAAAAACTTCACAATATTTTATGAAATAAAAAAAAAACAATTACTTAAAGAAAATGAATAACAATACTCACATAACAAATTATTTCAAACTTGCCTTAAATTGGTTCAGCCAATAATCCAAGCCTTTAAATAACATATGCAAAAAAAAAAAAAAAAAAAAAAAAAAAAAAAAAAAAAAAAAAAAAAAAAAAAAAAAAAAAAAAAAAAAAAAAAAAAAAAAAAAAAAAAAAAAAAAAAA
>PNEQ01069266.1:11008-23718 GCA_003012365.1 Medauroidea extradentata | reverse complement strand
TAACATAAAAGACAAAATGCAAAACAGAACACAGTTTTAAAGTAACTGCACCATAGAAAATGTAGGCTTACCAGTTAATTTTAGCACCATAGCCACAACCATGTTAGTTCTCTACACAACACATGCACTGCCTATGTACCCCAGATACTAAATTAAATTACACTCTTAAATTTGGTAAGAGACATATGTTTAGTTGTACTGAAGTCATTTAACATGTCACAGTTTATTAGAGAAGGATAAGGACTGAAAAATGCAGCGATAATCCAATACTCAAGCAAGAGGAAGACAGAGGGAGGCCTGGCAGCTACAGACAAGTGAGTCTAGCATTGAATATTGGAAGGGTAACTGAGAAATGGGTGGTTAGTTTAGCAGTTAAGGTTATAAAGGAAGAGAACTGGTTGCAAGAGTTCCAACAAGGATATGAGAAGTGATATTCATGTGAGATGAAGCTGGCTGAGCTGTTACAAGCCAGGCAGTTAATGAGAGGATGAAAATATACTTCTTTAACTTTGAGAATGCATTCAGTAAGATGCCTGAGTTAAGAATTAATAAGGTAAGTGGGTGACTTGCTTTGGATGGTTATTGATAAGGATGACCAACTTGGAGGACAAACTTGATAGTGTTCGATTAACTGAAAGTACTAAAAGATTTAGATTTATTTTCAAATTTGGTTATTAAAAATCACAATATAAATAGAAACAACATAAATTGAGTCATGCCATATGTTTACGGCCCTGAGCCATGCAAGTACTGCAATTCCTCGATTAACGTCTGAGTTTAGTTACAAATCACTACATAAACAGAAATGTCATACAAGTCATGCCAGGTGTCCACATCCCATAGCCAAGTACATCATATTGCAGCACATGCACAAAGACATGTGAGTTAATCATAGACAATTGGTCAACTGGCAGCATGGGAAACAAATCAGACAATGTACTGTATAGGCATTATAACCACAAAGGCTCCTATTTCATTTAAAAATTGAGGCACAAAATGAAATTGTGGTGGGAGTCAATTTTTTTGCATGACTACAGGTTTTACTAGCAACACTCGGTAAACGTTATATTATGTCAGGCATAAACTCTGCAATAATGTGTTAAATTATTGCTAGCATTTGTGTAACAAATTTGTATACATGAGGAAGTGTTTATGGGTTTATTTTAAGTACACTCCAGAAATATTTTGTTGTTCATTGATCACAATCATATTATTTTGCTTTTGCTAAGTAATACCCCTCCTAAAATCTGGCTTCGTTACGTACAAGACACTTTCACTATCTGGCAACATGGACCTGAAACCCTGGAGGAATTTGTGAACATCCTAAACTCATTGAGGCCATCAATGAAGTTCACATATGAAAAAGAAACCAAAGGCAGCATTCCTTTTCTGGACGTAATAGTTAGCAGGGAAAACAGCAGTTTGGAAACTAAAGTATACAGGAAACCTACACATACATGCCAATACCTACATTTTCCTTCCAACCACCCTAAAAGCAGAAAAACTGGCATAATTTGCACACTAGCTAACCGAGCTAAGATTATTTGTTCCAACAAGAAATCTGTACTGACAGAACACAACCAAATAAAAAAAAAAAAGAACTCAAAGCCAATGGTTACCCGGCAAACACCATCAAACAGCACATGAAACCAAACAGAACTCTTAAGCCCACAGAAACCGAAAAACCAGCAGGAACCCTAGTTATTCCGTATGTTAGAGGCCTTTTAGAAAAAATAAGATGTCTGGGAAACAAATACGGACTTCAAACAGCATTCCGATCCAAATCTACTATCAAACGTATGGTCACCAGGGTAAAACGAGCCACTGAAAAACTACAAACACACAACTGTGTATATCATATACCCTGCGAATGTGGTCATATGTCTATTGGAGAAACTGGCAGAGCTCTTTCAACACGTATCAAAGAACACAAAAACAATTGCAAGAAAGGTGAAACCCAAAAATCTAGACTGGCCGAACATGCATGGGAAAGTAGCCACAAAATTCATTGGGAAGACTCGAAACCACTTACACAGGAAACTGACAAAATTAAAAGAAAAATCAAAGAATCAGCCTTCATTATTAGCAATAGCAATATTTTTAGTCAACAGAGTATTGAATTAAAAAAATATGTGGATTACATTTATTAAGAAAGAAACAACTTTACAGCACAAAACAAAAACACACACTCAACCCATCACAACCAATCAGAGTCAATCTATGTTGCGCGACCAATTAGGAGACAACTCGTCTCCCATTGGCTGAGCAGGATAAGTGGGATTACCCTATATAAACCCATGGTTTTTCCAGTCTCCTCATCAGTCGCTCTAGTGTTCCTGAACCCTGTGTGTCTGCTTGATGACGTGAACAAATTCCAGTTCCCGAAACGTTGTAACACTGTCTGTCTGCAAAACTACTGTGTTTTGTTTCATCTCTTCATTGTGTCGTTTGTCTTTCTGTATATGTCTGATATCTGCTGCTTTTTGTCTCGTTTCGTCACTCTGTTGTGTCTGTTTGTTATTTTTGCTGTTCGTGTCTGATATCTACTGTGTTTTTTGTTTCATCTCATCGTTGTGTCACATGATACTTGGTTATTATTTTGATTTTTATTATTTTCATTTTTTTATCTGTTTGTTCCTTGTTTTTCATTTGACATGGTTCCATTTTGGAATTTCATGTTGTGTATGTATCTTGCTGACTAAAGCATACTCTGCTTATTTTATGGTTTTGCTTTTATTTGTTTAGTTTTCTTTGCCAGTCATTCAATTTGCAATGGAGTAAGTCCAAGAAACTGAATCAAGTCAGTCATTTTATGTGCAGCATATGTACATTTGGAAGAAACATTTCAACTCTTCAAATGAAGAGTCTTGTTTATTTTGAATAATAATTCATCACACTATCACTCTGAAATTTTTCCAGTGTAACCATTGTAAACTCGTAATATTTAATTGAAGACAATAAAATGCAAAGGAATCAGTACACTGTACAATTTATATCAACCATAAAATTAAAATTTTATTTACATGAATGCATCAAATTACTATGTAAAATTGACAAGCAGACAATTTTGTTTTCAACAAAATTCCCAACAAAATGCCAGAATTCCCTGACATTTCCCTGTTTTTTCTGACACACTAAATTTCCTTGATATTTCCAGGTTTTCCCTGCCTGTAGCCACCCTGGATAATGTCGGACTTCTAAAGAGAAAAGGAGGAAACTGCCTTGTCATAGAAAGCTGACGAGGGAGGCTAATATAATGCCAGCACATTGACGAGCATTAGAAGAAGGAAGCAATTGTCATAGTATATATGATACAGTGCATCACATATATTGTATAGTAAGGAAAAAAGGATAATAGTACGTAAAAAGACACCAGTGTGTGTATGCCAGATTACTTAACTGAAGAGACACTGGGAACGATGTAACATGCTAAAATTTTTTTGATCCAAAAATTAATCACGGCACTTAACTTAATCAAAATTTTTCATAAACTATGTAAATTGGAGTGATGTAAATTGAGAACTTAGCATTATTACGTTAATATTAAGTGTAAACATTATTCACACACATTAAGATGAATATTCATAATAGATGGTCATATTTATCTCTTATATGGTAACAAATACAAAAAGGACCAATAATGAGGCATTACTGTAAACCAAACCTACGTAAGCATGCTTTCAAATAATTTAAAACTTATTTAGCGGGAAAAAAAATTATGAGTAACAACTTTTCAAAGGCAAAAAAATTATGAGCAACAACTTTTTTAAGGAAAAAAAAAACATGCAATAAACAAATACTACACTGAAAGCAAACACATCACAAACCAGACTTTTATAATAATGTACAAATTATTTTAAAAAATTAAATCTGAAATTATTAATTATTAGCAAACAAGTGGAGTAACTGTAAAACACAATCTAAGGTTCCATATTGCCCCTGAAAAAATCATTTATGATCTTCAGTTATTCCTAAGATTAATGCACACACTCACAGGTGGAGATTAAATGGGAACTATTTCTTGTATCACTATACAATGTGTTTTGAACAACTATGTACGTACACTATAAACCTTAATCTAATTTTATATATTATTATATGTTACAAGGAAGAATAAAGCTTTTCAACAACAAATTAAAATAATTTGAAAGATTAAAAAAAAAATTAATTTTGTCTCCATGAAATCAAAAGTTTTTTCAGGATTTCCACCTTATGTATTATGGTGCACAACATTTATTACAAGATGGCAAACATACTTTATGTGGTGTTAAATTATAGCGGACAATACTCACCTATTATTACCTAGAGTATAGGTGCCACACTGTACCTACATACTTTCTGGAAGCCCTGACTGTAGCTTCAATCTGTTTTCAGATCTACCCTGCATCCTTCCACGAAATTTCAACAATAATATTACAGTGTGGGAAATGACATGTGACTGCTGCATGCCAACTCATACACTATTCTATGGTTTAACAAAGAAAATGGTGGGAAATAAGCAGCTAGACCACTAATTATAATAAAATTCCAAAAGAAATATAGAAGCAGGTATAGAATCATACTTGTAGGCAAGTGCACGCCTTTATACGAACACTGATGCCAAAAAGTTTTATTGTGTAGCTGGCGTTGCTAGTGATGCCATGTAAACTGCGCTTTAGTGAAAACTTGACAAGTATCTGTAAGTTACTAATTAAAAAACCCTGAGTAAATAACATATGTCAACATATTATATTTTTATTGAACAATTATTTAATTGGCTTTTGGTATTTTCCTGAATCAGAGATCAGAGACTAAACTTGGATATCTGGTCTACCACTTAAGTAATGTTTCTCATTGATACAAAGTTAATTTGGGTGCCAGAGATTTTTTAAGGAATTTTCTGGCGATGATGACCGCTTGCCTCTTTCTTCCTTGCACATACCCAAAAATTAACCACTAAAGTAACTTACACTTACCTGAAAATGAACAACTAAATTAAACTAGTTCACAATTCCACACCAAATAATATTAATGGCAATTTCAGAAAAAAAAAAAAATGAAAGCAAACACAAAACCAATGCTGTGTACAATGTGATGGCCAACGGCTGTCCTGCAAAGGCCAACATACATTCTCTGTGACTTCATCAGCAGCCACAAGCAGCATCAACTATAAAAACTATGATGGTCATCGTACATCTGCTAAATGTAAATATAAATTTCATTACATTTCCTGAACATAAACGTATTACGTACAACATTCCATGGAAAGATTTTCAAAATTTTAGCAGTTTTACATAATAAACTGAGGAACTATTTATACAATTTCATTGCCAGGGTTCCTCCATTTGTTATAACACCGACCTGTTACTTTTAAAATTAAGTATTACAAACTGTTTTTTTTCCCATGGACAAGTAATAAAAACATAACTTGTAATTTTTCTCATTATAATGCTTTTTTACTTACATTGTTCTATTGTACTAATGGAACCTTTACTAGTGGTTTTTCTTCAACAGTTTGTTTCTTAAAGTACAATCTTAAAGTGCAGAACTTACAATTGTGTGCCATGTCTATGATGTGCAACAGGTTTCAAACTCATCTCCAGTAGAAAGCAAGCAGGTGTTAATATATTTCATAGTGGCTTGTGGGCAGATAATTCTACCTCTTCACTATGACCCATATGATATAGTCATCACATTGTTACGAAACTGAATTTGCTGTCAGTTAGAAAAATCATTCTTTCTTTCAAAAAGTAAGGAAAATAAAGATAATGATCTGGAGATTTTTTTGGTTTGTTAGTTCTATTTTGGCATTTTGTTCGAGATTTTTGGGAACTCGGGCCATAGGATAATTTGGGTGATGAAATTCACTCACAGGCTGGCAGTTGGGGATGGACAGGATGTACTGTGCACATTTCTCTATATTTCCTGCAGCCAAATATGATGCATGGTTTGCCACCCTGTTTAATTCTTGAGTGCTCCTCTCCAAGTTGTTTGGAAACTCAGTGCTGTGTAGATACATAGCTACTTAATTTTTTTTGTGTGACCCACATGCACCTATCAAAAACCACTTTTTTATATCAATTTCGCACTTTTTGTGTTTTGATTTTTGCCAGAAATATAGAAATGTCAAATCAGGTTTTCATATTCCAGAAATTTTTCAGTTTATGCTTTTTTTGCCCCTTTTTTTTTTTAGTAATTTTTTACTGGTGGTGTAAAATCATTACTGTAAATACTTAGATTTATCGTTGCAATCTGCTATCATTATATTTTTTATTAAACTAAAGTTAGTGTCTTAATTTTTTAACAGTCATCTGCAACACATACTTGAATCTTATAAATGATTGTTAAAACAGCCTATAACACAGCACAGTCAGCGTGTGGTGTTTAGCAACTGTCTTCGGAGTCGGAGGTGGGTCATTATTTCTTCCGATGGATAAGTGTTTTTTATGCCACCGGCACCACTGAAGCTAGGTGGTAATCTACATGACAACTGGAAAAAAATTAAGGCACAATTCAATAATTTAAGTACTGTGGCAGCCTTTAACATGGAATCGTCACAACAAACTGTGGCAATTTTGTTAAATGTTATTGGAGAACAGGCCATTGAGCTATTCAAATCATTTGGATTATTGTCTGAAGATAGGAAAAAAATTGATGCAGTGGTACAATTACATGAAACACAGCTGTGCCCTAACAAGAATGTGGTAGTCAAGTGTTTAAGTTCAACTGAAGGGTACAAGAAGTGGGTGAATATTTTGAAAATTATCTTAACTGAAATTAAAGAAGTTGGTGAAGATATGTGACTCTGGAACCTTACGTGATAGTTTACTGAGAGACTGAATTGTACTCTGTATTAATGACAGTGGACTGCAGGAACAGTTTCAATGTGAAACAAAATTAAGTTTACAGAACCGGTGGATATGCAGAAATTAGTAGAACGCAGGTGGAAATGATCATGGGAATGGGTATAATCCTTCCCATGGCTGAGGTGAAGTTGAGCTCCATGGGGAAGGAGACATTATGTGCAGCTACGTCCAGAGACTTCTGCCAGTCTAGGTTGTCAGGTGGACAAGAGGACCTACAGAATCCTGCATGTGGTAAATGCAGGTCACGACATTCTAAGTTCAAATGCCCAGCCATTAAAAAGTAAAGTTTCAAATTAACCACAAAAAGAGTTATGAAAGTAACGTTACTAGAGGAGCAAATTAATGAAATGGATGAGGAGCATCAGGGGGCTCAAGTGGTAAAAGTAAAATATGAGTTGAGCAAATTAAATGTCAGGCCAGAGGGCGACATAGATACATGAAATAGGGGTCGCAGTGAATGTTTAGCCTAAGAAAGTCACATAAATTGCTCAAGACAACCTGACCAAGCGAGGTGGCACAATAGTAACACGTTGGACTCACATTCAGAAAGAACTGAGTTTGATCTCCATCTCCTGCCATCCTGATTTTTGTTTTCCATGTCTCCAGAAATTACTCCAGATTAATGCTTCAATGGCTCCTTAACAAAGGTTATGGTTGACTCCTCTTCCAGCTCCCGTCATTGCACCAAGTTGTGTGTCACAGTCTCTCACGACCATGCTGTAGACAAGACGTCAATCCCACTTACTTTACCTCACTTTTAAGACCACCTGTGAAATTTTGTTATTACATTATTGAATTGAAAGCTTTCGGGGCTCTAAAATTTAAATGCATGCTACTGTTATGCTCACGTGTGCTGTAAATAATATCACTTGTGTGCCAACCAAGTTTGTGGTTGTTGAAAATGTAATCAATGGTATAAAAGTACAGGGCTGCATAGTTGCTTTGAGTTTAACTAATTGTGTATAAAATTGTGTCTGTATAACGCTACACACTACAGGGAAAGGAGGGAATTTGTGGAAAGTAAAAGTGAGCTGTTTGAGGGTGTGTTGCATTGTGTTATAGAAAGTACAGTAAGGGTGAAAGAGAATGTCACTCACCCAAGTAGAGAAGCCAACAAGAAAGATGCCTCAGATAGTCAAAGACAAATTAAAATGTAAACTACAGGATCATGCCCCTGAGGCTTCGTTTGGACCCATAAGACTTGAATGCGGTAATCCTAAGAAATTCTGTGTTAAAACCAACATTTGAGGATATGACGCCTACGATGGTTAATAAGTGTGTGTTTGTTGTACTAGAACTGAAAAGATAGGTTTTATCAACTACCACTTGATAAGAGGGAAAGTGAATTTACACACAATCTTAACACTCTTTGGGTGTTTTAAATTAAATTGATTCCCTTTTGGGTTGTCATGTGTGTGAGTAATGAGGCTAATTTTGGAGACGATGAGGGTGTTACTATTTATTTTTATGACATAGCAGCAATGACTGAAGATGAACATGATCACATCCTTAAAAGGTACTTAAAAGGCAAGGTGCCTTAATGTTAAGTTGAATTCAAAGAAAGTGCAGAACAATATTTTGGTCACATGTGTAGTTAAGAAAGCCGTTTACCAGACCCAGACCAGATTATGATAGTGGTAGAGTTAAATTTTGGTGGCAAGTACTAAATATTTTCAAAAGGACTTGTTAACTACCTTCACAAATTTGTCAGTGATATGGCCAAGCTTACCACTTTATAACAGGAGCTTTTGAAGCCTAAGATCAAATGGTACTGGCTACCACAACATGAGCGGGCATTCATGAATTGAAAACATTCGAGACATCAGCTCCTGATCTTAAAACATTTGATAGAAAATTCCCATTGTAGTAGTTTTTCCACGCTTACAAAGGTTCAATATACTCCTTCTAAAGTATCAGTTAAAGTTTCAATACAATGCAGGGTTGATGTTGATTGCTGATTTTCTGTCATGAAACTCATTACCTGAAGGGGATGGTGACAAGTCAGGTGCTGGATATGCTAGTATACAGCATAAATTTGGGTAGAAATTTGCAACTGATAAAAGTAAAATGTGCACAGTTGGTGAAGGCTACTGCTGAATATGTTGTCAGTTAACAATTAATTGAATATTGTGAACAGGGGTATTATACACTTTGTGAATGGATATTCACTGAAAAAGGGTTTTTGTTTTTGTATGATTAAGTTTATATAATCCCTAAAAGTTTGCCACCAGGTATGTTTCTGAAGTTACACAAAAGACGTTATGATATGAAAAAATTAAAAAGAAAGCAAGGTAGTTACTATATTAGCCAGGGATATAACAATATTAAATACTTTGTGACAAAATGTACAATTTGCCAGAAGTTTGATGCATAAAACCCAAGGAACCATTGTTTTCACACAAGAAATCCAGTCTTCAATCTTACGTGAATATTTAAAAACTGATTAAAGTTTTCTTTTGAATTAAAAAATCAAAGAGGTGGAAATACATTAAATGTATCTCGCTGAATGTACCCAATCTCTTAAAACCAATTAACTATAGCTGTAATAAAAGCTTTGAATGACAACGTATTTTGTAACATATTTAAATGACTTTAACGAGACTTATCTCAACAGGAATATCTTAGTTTGTAAACCTGACTATTCTTACACAGAAAGAGAATGAATATTGAGAAATCAGATAAAATAACTTTGTTTGATTTCTATCTAAAGAGACTGTGTTAACATTACAATTTGCATAGAGTATAATTCTAATATACTTTAAGCGTAAATGAGTGGATTGAAACCACAAAGTAAATACAGATGGTTTGCACACACACAAAGTAGTCATATGGCATAATATGAAATTAAATGTGAAATTAAAAGTAAATTAATGCACCAGCTGCACTAATGCAAACAACATGCCCTTTTTTTGTCCACGTCCTTGGTCACGTGTTTGTTGGCACAAAAAAAAACATGTTCATTACTGCTCAGCGTACTCAATACTCTGCTCTATATAATATATTTAGTCAGTAAATGAAACACTATAGGCTCAACTGCGGAAGTTGACCTTAACAAACAAATTGTAAAAAAACATGAGTTAGAGAGGTTTCATTAATTTTTCAAATACTATTAACATTGACTGGATTTAGTTTCTTGGACATACTCCAATGCGAAATAAATGACTGTAAAAGAAAACTAAAAATAATAGAAAAACATAAATAAGCAGAGTATGTTTTAGTCAACAGGATACATAAACAACATAAAATAAAAAAAAAATTGAATCGGATAAAATAAAACAAGGAACAAACAGATAATAAATGAAAATAATAAAAATCAAAAAAGTAACTTAAGTTAACATGTGACACAACGCTGAGATGAAATAAAACACAGTAGGTAACACAGTAGGTATCAGACACAAACAGAAAAACAACAAACGACACAACGATGAGACAAAACGAAACACAATAGATATCAGACACAAACAGAAAAAATAACAAATGATGCAATGACCAGACGAAACAAAACATAGTAGTTTTCCACATAGTATAACAATGTTTTGGGAACTGAAATCTGTTCCCATCATCAGGTAGACACACAGGGTTCAGGAACACAAGTGCAACTGATGGTGAGAATGGAAAACCATGGGTTTATAAAGGATAAACCCACTTATCCTGCTCAGCCAATGGAGACAAGCTGTCTCCTGATTGGTCGCGCAGCATAGATTGACTGATTGGATGTGGTGGGTTGAGTGTTTGTTTTTGTTTTGCTATTGCTAATAATAAAATCTTATTC
This sequence comes from Medauroidea extradentata, assembly GCA_003012365.1. Lineage (NCBI taxonomy): Eukaryota > Metazoa > Arthropoda > Insecta > Phasmatodea > Phasmatidae > Medauroidea > Medauroidea extradentata. The sequence goes on along the minus strand of PNEQ01069266.1, from coordinate 13,101 downwards.
TTTGAATTTTCTTTGAATTTTGTGTTTCCTATGTAAATGGTTTAGAGACTTTTCAAAGAATTTTTTGGATATTTTCCCATGCATGTTTGGCCAGTCTAAATTTTTGGATTTCGCCTTTCTTGCAATTGTATTTGTGTTCCTTGATTTGGGTTGATAGAGCTCTGCCAGTTTTGCCAATGTAAATATGGCCACATTCGCAGAGTAACTTATGTACACTGCTGTGTGTTTGTAGTTCTTCAGTGGCTGGTTTCATCCTCTTAACCATACTTTTAATAGTCAATTTGGACCAGAATGCTGTTTGAAGTCGGTATGTATTCCCAGAAATCTTATTTCCTCAGAAAGGCTTCAAACATACGGAATAACTAGGGTTCCTGCTGGTTTTTCGGTCTGTGGGCTTAAGTGTTCTGTTAGGTTTCACGTGACTATTTGATGGTGTTTGCCAGGGAGCCATTTACTGTAGTTCTTTTTTTATTTGGTTGTGTTCTACCACTACAGTTTTCTTGTTGGAACAAATAATCTCAGCTCGGTTGGCTAGTGTGTGTATTAAGCCAGTTTTTGTGCTTTTAGGGTGGTTGGATGCAAAATGTAGGAATCGGCCAGCATGTGTAGGTTTCCTTCATACTTTGGTTTCCAGACTGCTGCTTTCTTTACTGAGTAGTACGTCCAAAAAATGAATGCTGCTATTCTATTAAAATTATCTTCACAAATTTGAGTTCCTTTCAATTACAAATAAGTAAGGTTTTAGAAAATATTTTAGTCAGCAGATTGTACCTTACTATCCAAATTTTGAATATTACTAATATTTATTTTCAGCCCTGTTGTATACGCTGTACAGCGACATATTAATGGCTGTTAATGTTAGCTATAGCATTACATGTCAAGTATCTATGAACTTGAAAAGGTTCCAGTGCTTTACTCAGAAACTAATACGGGTAAATACCAAACATAATTTAATTTTCTATGCAACATGAACATCTCTGCCTAATTTCAAGTTGAACATCTCTGCCTAATTTGAAGTATCTGTAATGGCATGCAAACAAGATAGGTTTGGGTATATAACACTACTGTGTTAGTTGGCGATAAAGATCAGATTTTAAATTAAAAAACTTATTTGTAGTCAGTATTAGAGAGGCCTCCATGATCATAAACAATCAGTAGTCGTACAAATATTTGCCAAATCCAAGATGGCAATACCCAGGTTAAGTAAACAACTGATTCTAAGATATATTAGTACAGGGTTATTGACAACAATATTGGAGCTGTCAAAATTTTTTTTTTAATTTTCCATTAACATTTTTAATGTTAACAATTTTTAAGAACAATATTGAATTTTAATTTTTTTTTGTAATATGTTACCGTAATTTTAGATCTTATTAATTAACAAGTTTGAGTTCATTTCCTTATTTGTAGAAATTGTTGGAAGATTACTGAATTTTTCCAAAATTTTGGAAAATGGGTTGGATTTCAAAGGTTGGGTCAATTTCAATGGTCAATGTTCAATAAATCACTGTATCAGGTTATGGCACACGGTATCCCACTCCAACACAAATTGTTTTAGAACTTACCTTTCCCCTTACTCATACCAACCAAGAACACCGGAAAATTAACATTTGAAAATAATTAGTCTTGTAGTAGAACATTCTTCTGATGAATACAGTTTTCCCAAACTAATGTAATTAAGATTTATATTTTTGTATTGTCCACACATGGAAAGTGATGTACTAGAAAATAAACTATATTTTATATTAATTCATAAAAACATATTTAACATAGTATGAGAACCCAATATTAAAAATTATTACAAAACAAATCTACTGAATCAGCTGTTCTCTGTGAAAACTGAATAGAGATATTAATGAATACATAATATACCAAACATATAAAAGTTGTACAATGACAAGAATTTTAGTCATTTAGATTATTTACATTTTTTACCATAAAAAAAAAACACACACACACACACACACACACTCTCACACACACACACACACTCTCACACACACACTCTCACACACACACACTCTCACACACACACACTCTCACACACACACACTCTCACACACACACACTCTCACACACACACACTCTCACAC
>PNEQ01069266.1:0-10908 GCA_003012365.1 Medauroidea extradentata | reverse complement strand
TTCAAGGGTCACAATCTGCATAGAAATAGCAACAAACTGCAGTAGCAATGTCAATAATTTATGTGAGATGTGGGCCGAGCTAACAGTACACGAAACAGTGGAAGTGTATTTATTGAACAAATTGTTCCAAAGAGATTCTGATTAAATGTCCTGTAGGGGTCACTTCCAGGATCTCACATGTTGGAGTCATGTGGTGATACCGAAGATAGATGGGAAATCACAGGAAACTTCAGTTTCCTCTGTCCTTTCATTCCAGGCCAGCTCCACAATAATCTCAGTCACCCTTTTTCACAGTTATTTCAATGCTATTTTAACACAATTTGCATCCCCTCAAAATCACAAATTGAGTGTCAATTTAAGGGTGCTAACCAGCCTCTGTGACCCTAAGTGAACAATATAATTTTACTCATCTTCGCATCTTCTACAAACAACATGACAACTTTTTTTAAACATTATTCAGGGACACCATACATACACACACACATTAATACAGCATGGTGCTGAACTCTACAGACAAACTTTGGAAAATGGTTCATCATAAAACAAGATAATGAAGTGACATAAGTGTAATCCTAAAGGGTGTAACAACCCTTTAAAGTGTAGTTGAACAAGATGATTTTCACAAGGAACACTGGAAAATTGAACAATTAATTGTCTGAGATTCGGGATACTGCATCATTTCATTCAAGTGCAAAACATGACAAAAAAATGGACCCCAATAGCAACTCCATCAATGAAAATTAATGCGGTTCTAACACATGTTATGTGAAAAAAATGCTATTGTATATTTATTATGTCTTGTTACATGTAAGTATGTTGTCTACGAATCATTTGCAACAAAATTGTCTGCTGTGTTTTCATGCTGAATGCAGCTATTTTGTAGATACAAATTACACTATAATATGCCAGTAACACAATTTAATGTTAGGTGCACTGCCAGACATTTACAGGTGACACATAAAAAAAAAAAAAAAGATTATTTAAAAATAGCTATGTAACATTGGAACTAGTGTTATGCCTTGCGTTATCCACGCTGACGCCAACAAACTGTTGCTAAAATGTGTGTGGGGTCTGTGGTGCTGCAGTCGCCACACTAATCGCCTCCGCCTTAACGCATCAGATTCGATTGCCAGCATGGCCAGCCCCGGACATTTTTTCTAGCATCACCCCGTCCCCACATGTACAGTTCCAAGTCTGTAGGTTTATTTGGATAACTCACGTTTCCCATGTCCTTGATTCCAGGCGCTGCTTAAATAAATGCTCTGAAGAATAGCCTAGCCATAAACTTACCTACACCTCCTCTCCACTGAGACAGGTGGCACAATGGTAACACATTTGACTCTTATTCTCAAGGATGGCAGTTTTGAATTTCTCCTCTAGCTATTCTACTTAGTAACGATTGTACTTACCAAGTCTTCTCCAGTTTCCTTCTGTTGCCTACTTTTCACTCATATGTAATGAAAGCGGTTTTCCAAAACATTAAGCCAAAAGTATATATTTTCTATATCACCTGACAGGCCCATTAGCAAGTTAACACTGCCACAATCTGCTACTAACAAAAGGGTGGTGTCATCAATAACAGCATCTGTTACGAGTGCAACACACATTTTATAAAGACAAAATATGAGATACAGTTATGATAGTCACATTGTTTAATTATAAATATAATTAAAGTAAAGTGAACAGTTATTAATCAACACACAATGAAAATGCTTTACAGGAACTGTTCGAAGTGACGAACACCCACGTTACTACAGAGCCAGCAGCTACGAAGAATCAATTTTTAAACCTTCTGCAATAAACTGAGAGAATGGTGGATGCTACTGCATGCTGCCTGAATTTTTATAAAATTCTACTAGTTGTACTGAAGTGTTGTATACAATGCTTTTGACCAGACCCTAAACAAAAAAATCCAATGGAATGGAGTCTGGTTATTGAGGTGGCTAGTCCTGCGGACCACCATTGCGAATATTTTTTGTGGGTGTGTGGTATTGAGGTGGTTCCTGGCTATCGTGTTGAAATGTAGCGGTGCTCCATCGTGCAGGAACCACATGTCTTGTCAGATGTTGAGTGGCATGTCTTCCACCTGTATGGGTAGTGTGTTTAACAGGACTTAGGTAGATTGCACCAGTCTAGTGATCTTTCAGCCAATGATTTCATATCAAATAGTCACTTACAACCCAAACATTGATGGAAAAACAATGTTGGTGGCTTCGGGTTCTCGTGGAGCGTGAATCCTTGTCGTACAACACATGACTGTTTTCCGAATAACACATCACGGAAACCTCGTCTTTGAAAAGAATAGCTAATTAGTGTGGATTTTCTGTGTTATGATGCATTAGCTTCTACATGTATTATTGCCACTTAGGGTAGTCGTCGGGGCACAATCCCTAGATTGGCTCCTTTTTGTAGAGATGTAGCTATTGCTAATGTAATACAGGCAGCACAGTATTGTGGGAAGCATTGACCTCTCAGCCAATGCATTGTGTGCTGGTACGAGAATTTTCTGCAACCCTCCGCACGACATTTTCGTCAAACCATGCTCTACAAACATTTCTCGATACTCCTGTGCTGTCCATTTGCACCTCATAGTGCTGCCTCTCTTTCACAGTCATCAAACAACAGCTGAAAACAGTCACTGTTACCCCTGCAGTCAATGTATCGATATTTGACGGTAGTATTAGATGTGTATGGGTATGGACCCAGTATTAGATGGTTTTAATGGTCGTGTGACTGTACAATATGGCCGCTACCTAAACATTTAAATTAACAGTATGTAAGCTTAACACATGCTATCACTGTGGCAACTAACTAGCTGATTGGCTGGTCAGATGATGTGAGGTAGGGAATATAACATTTTTTGCTTAACATTATGGCAAATCCACGATCATTGCAAATGAGTGAAAAATAGGCAACTGAATGTGACTATGGAAGGCCTCTGCTAGCATGGTCTTTAATAAGTAGAACAGCTAGAAAGGAGATTTGAACCTGCATCCTTCTGTATGAGAGTATAATATGTTACCATTGCAATATCACTGTTGGTGAAGCGGAGAGGTTAGTTTCCAGATAGGCTATAAACAGTTCAGGTCTTCAGAGCATGTAAGGGTGAATCTTGTGGATATGGAGCAGTGCCAAGAATATATTACAAGGGAAATGTGAGTTCCACAAGTAAACCTACATACTCAACATGATCTCCACTTGATAACAACTGGGGTCTGGCCACCTCGACAATCAAGTCTGATGTGTTAAGGCGGCGGGTGGTCAGTGTGGTTAACACAAGGCATAAAACTTGTTCCAACATTACATAGATACCTTTTAAGACATCTTTTCACGTGTCACCAGCAAATGTCTGAATGTGCACCTAACATAAAATTGTGTTATTGGAATATTATATTATAGTTCATAATCTATAAAACAGCTGCATTCAGCATAAAAACACGAGATACAATTTTTGATGTAAATTATTTGTAGATAACATGCTCACATGAAACAACAAATACTAAATTTACAGTACAACATTTTGCATAACACGTGCTAACACCACCTTAATTTTCAGGAATAGAAGTCACTATTGGAGTAATTTTTTTTTTTTTTTTTTTTTTTTTTTTTTTTGTGATTTGTACTTTGTACTCGAACGATGCAGTATCCAGAAATTGACATTTATAGTTTACTTCAACAGTGTTCCTTGCGAAAAACATTTGGTTCTACTACTCTTTCAAAATCAGTTACACACCTTAGGAATATACTTAGCCTAATTATTGTAATGCATATCTTTTCAATCTAGTTTTAATGACGAACCACCTGTAAAAGTTTGTCACTCAAGTTCAGCACCAACCTGTTTATGCAATGTGTGAACATATAATGTTAAATTTGCAACTATTAACTTTGGGCACTGCAAGGTTCAAATGTACATAAGAGAATAAAATCTTAATATTTCTAGCAGCAAAAGGTCTCAGTATGACAACCTAAAAATAATTAACAGTTACTTGGCATGCTACTAGAAATATTGTGTTGGACACAACCCTTATAATCAAATCACGAAGTTTAATGGCCTAAAACTGAGGTAATTAAAACCAAATAAGCAATACACTACAGTTGTCTGAACTGAAAATGTGTATTTGAATAATGTTTCTGAAGTTCCATCAACTGTACGTGATGTTGGAGGCCTTGAAATACAAAATAAAATTAAAAATGTATAGTGATGTAAGTATGTGTGAACAGATTGCTAATGGAATTCTCTATAGCAAAATATACTAATTTATGTGCAGTGGGAAGCATAAACAACTGTTACACCAGCACACAGTCTCAATATATGCGGTAGAATATTCAAACCAGGTACCTTCAGGGATAAATTTCAATATGTCTGAGTTTACATATATTTCTAATATTATTAATTGTTTGACCCTGATAATTCTGTGGTAATACAGAAGCTAGGGTTAAGTCAAGAAATTGGCATTTTACATCATGTCCAGAAAAAGGTTGACAGAAGTTAGAGGCAATATTATTGCAGGTTGAAATAATGAGTTAAAAGCATTTCTAAATCTTACATTAAGAAAGGCAGAGTTAAGCTGACATAACTCGCCATTCCTTATTAATGATTAGTTCTTGTAACACAGAAAAGAGAAATGAGTTGACTTTACTGCCAGTTATATACAATTATTTAAATCCGAGTTACGACACAGTTTACATTTTAAATGTTTATTAACTTTTAGGCACAAATGAATGACAAAGCAAATAATTTGATATATATCTTTTGTTATAGGTTTAGGTTGCAAGTCACAGAGGGGAACTGTGAATCAGACAAACATTAACGAGAAAGAATGTTTGCAGACAGTTGCGGATGCTATCATGTAGACAGTGGCTCCTTGGATTCAGCCCCTTTGTTGTTCTTTCTTCAAACGTTTCAGCACACATTGCAGACACTATCTTCAGGGTAGCAGAAGAACTCAGGTACTCATATTACAAGCTGAGTTCTTCTGCTGCCCTGAAGATGGCAGCTACAATGTGTGTCGAAACATAGGCAAAAAGAACAATGATGTGGCTGAATTGAAGAAGCCAAGATCTACTAAAAATGAACTGTATATCTTATTTTTGTTTGTTGTTACTGTTGGCAACCCTGATGTTATTAGAGTGGTATTACATTTCTGGTTTTGATAATACATTTCGTCAGCATACTGATACCTTTGCTACAGGTCTGAATATCAGGCGGTATGTACACAACGAAATGTGCAATAGTACTTTACAAACATCAGCAGTCTTAATATAATCTCACATTTTTTAACTACTACATGCCAATTTGTTTTATGTAGCATGAAGGTGAATGAGGTCAGGGAGCAAAACAGTACTCTGCTTTCATGTTAGTTATTTTACAATCTCAATCTAAAAACATTTCATCCGTTATTTTCTACTCGAACCCTTGCAGTGGACAAAATAAAAACAATTTCATTTAATCTATGCTTGTGTCAGTAATTTACAGAAGTAACAGACTGGATTCAATTCAATCATACCAAAATCCTTGTACCCAGCCATGCTCATACAGAATCAGATGTAGTTCATACCATGATAGTGCGGAAATGTAAGATATCAGCATCTTCCCCATGAATGGTATGCTTTTTTTTGTTAAAATATAAATAAAATAAAAGTTTAACCATTTTTATACTTTGGTACTTTTGTTGCTAAAACACCTATACAACCCATGGAAAGTCAAAGACGATAAAGAAATTTTTAAGTGGTAAACTATAAGTCTTCTTTGAATGAAAGCATAGTGTGCACCTTTGAAGCTAATGAACTACATTTAGGTACCTGAACAATTCAAGTTTTCTTTAGGACACACATAGGCCATGGTGGCAGAATGGTCTGACCAGTCGCTTTTCACCAAGGCAATCCAGGTTCAATTCTCAGCAGGTTGACACAGGATTTTTGCATGTGGAAATCATGCCGGATCATGAAGTAGGTCAGCAGATTTTCTCTGGGATCTCCTGTTTCTACGGCCCCTTCATTTCGGCACTGCTCCAAACACACTTCATATTACCCCTCACCAGCAATTAAAAACAAGATGATAATGCTCACCAAAATCCCTTACTAACTTTACTAACTTTATGGCACATGCTAATATTTAAACAATTGTAATTTCATGTCCATTTCGAAACTGGCTCTTTACTTATTTGATACCAATTAGAGAACACTAAGCCAATAATAATGAAGCAACTAAATGCAGGTCCAATCAAGTGGCAATACTGCGTTAGCCAGTAGCCAATAAACAGCTACTATCTGCGTGACTTTACTGATAATCTCAGAGGATAGCCTGTTGTCAGTAGATCCACTGATTTTTCTGTCTGTAACTACAGAATGATGTAATTGGTGTTCAAGGCTTAATGCTGATAGACTTAACAAGGGATGTGTTCCAATTTGCATACAGACCAAGGAACTGATTTTCCAGACAAGTTTTTATATTTATTCTCAGCTCCAACAAACTGGCTGTGTTTGTGACTATTATCCAGTTGACAGTGTTTGTAGTGACAAAATTAAAAGTAACTAATTTATAAGAAGCTACATAGGCTATAAGAGTAAAACTGTGTTTCCAAGATGTGACTAACTGCAAGCAAATGTATATTTTTGAATTCCTGATATGTATTCATAACAAAAACATTCACTTTTTGTAACCACAATCAGGTAATATGTAAACTATATGAGCAAATAACAATAATTTACAAATAACTGATGTAACTTTACAGTATACTGAAACATAACAGCAGACGTTTTAAGTAATATTTGTGCTTCTGCTTTAGCTACAAGATGGAGTTTTCTAAAGAATATAATGATTTAAGTCCGATGATTACCACATATATTTTTTGAAAAGAAGGGTATGTTACAGAAAACGAATAAAAAGCTCTTGTATACTACAATTTAAATAAGAAAATTTAAAAACAACAATTTAAAAAGGAATAACAATTCAACTTTCTCATAAATATACACAGCAAGTCATCAATATACATCTGACCACTTGACATTGTTTCTGATAAATGTCGCTAGTGTTTGAGTACCAATGTTTTGATTAATAAAATAGTAGGTAATTAACTGTAATGTTGTTTAGGCTACTATATCTCCCATGTATATATGGTTCTCTTTTGTTTAAATCAAAATATATTTGGGAAATGCATTTGGCTAACCCAAACTTCACGGTAGCTTGTGGCTGGAGAGCACAAGTTGAGAGATTAGATGGATAACTAGTATAACAGCTAGGAGGAAAGAAGAGGGATTCACCCAGTTGGGGTTCAAGGCCCGAGCACGATACCTCTATGCGCACTGCATTGTGCTATGGTTCCGCCAGAGAGCAGTGTGTATTCATCTGCGGAAATTGGTGGTGCTGTCAAGCACCAAGGTTTTCTTTGAGCTCTGAGATGGGACTATAAAAGGCGCTGCAGTCCGGACAGAGAGAAGATCACTAAGTTGGAGACACGGGGTAGTGACAGTGTGGTAATAAACTGAGACCATTGCAATGAACCGGAAACCTAATTACAATAGTTAGATCTATCCCGTCCCTTCTCGTACCAAGAATAGGACCTGGAGCGGCCTACGAAAGTCCCGTTTCACAACACTGACACACACACTGCAGTTGACAGTAGGTCAGGAGTAGACGAAGCCAGTAGGGCTGCACGGCTTCACCCACATAAGGGGTTGCGTGTGGTTGCACTGGAGCCGAGGCCATTGATAGCATGGTAGCTACAACGAGCCTGAGTTACAGGGATGCAAAGGCAAAATATATGATGAAGTGAAAGAGCTAGCAAGAAAGTGAAAGAGCTAGAGAAACAACTAACAATTGTGCCTTTGACATGGAGAAGAGACGACAGCCGGAGTGCTGATTCAAGCACCATTGGAGTCTCATAACATTCATGGCAGCCCAACACATGACCACGAATAGTATAAAACTTTCTGTACCTAAGGCGAAGACACAATGGAGTACTATAAATACTTTGGAGAGGTACCATAACTATAGTACAGTGCATCACATACATACCTAAGTGTAATGTATTTGCGGTACAATGTGCCAAAATTTTGGTACATATACCAGAATGTACCATAAATTGTACCAAAATTGTTGTACAACTCCTGAGAGTCCTGAAACAACCAGTGGCGCCCAATTAAAAAAGTGTTCAAAGCATTTGGGCAAGGCAGGGAGAGTACCGAAATAGATTGTACAGCTAAAGAGTCTTTCAATGCTAGTATTTGCCTAGGGCACAGAAATGCACACGTAGCCTACAGCAAATGTGAGCAAAAATGTAATGTAGCTTGTATAGAACAGAATTAGAATGTAATCATGTGGGATGCCTTTACCTACAACTATGAAGAATGCCAAGAACAATGAAAACCATGCAGATTTGGAAGTTGCCAAGGAGAAAGAACTTAACAAGTTGAGTGTAAAGGCTGTGGACGTACTTGCCATTTCAAATGCGTCGGTTGGCTGGATGGGCTCCGGAATATGACAGGCTTATTTTTTAACTGCCTGGAGTGCCGGATACAAGAAAAGGGGGTAACTCCACAAGCTAACGCACGTCACAGACTTTTAGTGTTCATAATTTAATTCCAAGGGAATGGTCAGGAGAGCGTAGAAAATGTCCTGTAATCATGCGAGGAAATCTTCATGGAAAATAAGTCAGCCAGAATGGAAGTTGGTTGAAGTGACCCATGGATGGCTATTAGGCAAAGCAAAGGCCTGGTGGGATAAATTTGGTGAATATATAGATTCTTGGGCCAAGATTAAGGAACAGCTACAACAGAAATTCAGAAATTTAGCTGGGAGAAGGGATTACCAGATTTACATCTGGAGTTTTTATGGCATAATTCAAAACGAATATGAGGAAAGTGAGTTGATCCAACACAGGAAGGTTAAGACAATTAAGAGGACACTACCAGATGGGTGGTTGGTGCAAATGATTGCCTTTCTAATTAGATTGTTACAGCCAGAAGTAAGGGCCTTTGTCAGGGAACCTGAGCCGCAAAAAAGTGCTGAAGAGCTGATCTGAAAGGCGGATGCAGGTGAGAAAGACTTCCTTTGGAGCAGCATAGCTCCCATATCAAAGAAGACAGAAGGTAGTAAGCCAACACAAGCAACCCCACGTGCAGAAATCCAAACTACTAGGGACTGGGTTCTGCAGAAAAGAGTACCCAAATGTTGGGGATGTAACCAGCCAGTACATAACTAGCAAGATTCCCCACAGAGAAATCAAAAGCCTGAACCACCAGTGAAACAGGACAGGCAACAGGAAAGTAAGCCAAGAGGAAACGACAGCGCTGGAGTGGGAAGGGGACCTGTCCATCCCGCAAATAAGGGAGAAATAGAAGGTCCATCATAGAAGAAATTGAAGAGAAGAAAGTGATAATCTTTGTTAACCAAGAAGACGAGGATGGGCCTCGCTATATTATTGTCGGATAAGAGGAGGTGGACTCGAGAGCCTTGTCAGATACAGCTGCCTCTACTAATTTTATTCGCATGGATCACTTGACGCAAGAATAATTGAACCAAAAGAGAAACACTAAGGACATGGTACAAATGGTGGACCCAGAGTTCCAATTAAGACTAGAAGGAGTTGAATTGGAGGCTGAAGCAGGAAACACAGGAAGTTGGCTCACACACTTCTTGATGGCCATAAATATGATTGACAAAGCAATTTTGGGACAGCCCTGAATGAGGGCTAACTAGTGCATTCTAGACTTTATAGGTCATAGTGCCCATTTGGAGGAAATAAAGAGAACTTCTATCCCTTGGACCGAGCGAGGAGTAGACGCCAATGTTCCAGAGATAGAATGGGGGAAATGCAGCACAATCTTGGTAGCTATGAAGCATAGGAACTGAGAGTAATATTGCAGTTGTATGCAAGGAAGTTTGATGGCAGCGGACAACTTTGGCAAACCCAAAGCTGCCAACACACAATCCAGCTGAAGGATACCCGGCCAATCTAGGCCAAACATACTAGACGATTACTAGAGAAACAGAAGATGATGATGAATAGGTCAGTAAAACGGAACATCACAATTTAGTTGAAGGGGCAATTTCAGCATATAACTAATGGATAGTTATAGTTCCAAAGAAAGATGGTGAGATGTGGTTTTGTGTGGACTATCTCATCCTGAGCCAGGCCATCCACGATGTAGCATCACCAGTAGTGAATTTAGTAAACAAACTGAACGATTAAGGTAAGACCCAGATCTTCTCACACTAGACTTCCAGTGTGGATATTGGCACATTCCGATGGCCAAAGATTCAAAGGAATACAATGGCAAATCACTGCAATTCAGAGTAATACCATTTCGGCTTCAGAACGCCCTGAGTACAGTAGAACCTCTATTATCCGCGATAATGCAGGGGACGAGACAGTCGGATAACCGAATTTCACGATTGATCGAGTCATTAGTTTATCTTATCTGGTGCCATTACTCGGACGTGGTTGTTGTTGCTATCTTATCTGCTACCACGTAGCAGTCTCTGCAATTATCTGACTGCTGCACGTCAGTCAGACGTATGCCCTGAAACACAACTTTATTGAAAAAAAAAATTAACATACAATATATTGTACTGTATTTGTCGCCATTAAATACGACCCCACATATGAAACGAGTCATGATATTAGAAGGTACAAAACCTTGGGGGGGGGGGGAAATATTCATCCCTAGCCGAAATAAAACTTTTATCCTTTAGAAAAAAATTTAGGTGAAGGGAATAAAGTAAGTGGTTTTATGGGGCGCATAGACACCGGAATAATTCGCAATGTACGGCGGCGGACAAAGCAAGCAGCAGCTGCTGCCCATCGTGCGCTAGGCCTACTTGGCAACGCTGGACAGAGCCAGCAGCTTCACCTTGCAAGGTCATCGCATGCCTGCAAGCTGTTTCTGCCGCCCGGCCAGCCGCCA
>PNEQ01069265.1:19132-108266 GCA_003012365.1 Medauroidea extradentata | reverse complement strand
TTATTAAACACATTTACCCTTAAAGACAGTGTTTGACCTTCAATGTAACGTGTTTATTCAACTTTTTCTTGTTTCCTTCATCTTTCCCTCTTCCCAAAATTTCTTCATTCACTGTCGTGTTCCTGTTTCTCTTGTTCTGTCCATATTTTCCCTGTTATCTTCCTTTACTTTACTTCATATTCTGTGTTCATAATTTTGTTTCTAAATTTTCCTTTTTCATCTAGCATTTTCTTGTTGAGTCCTGCTTGCCTTAGATTTTTATTAAGTTGTTTACTACAGCAGAGATCCTCTTCATGAGTCTGTTTTTATTCGTTCTATGTATGCGTCCATAGAATGTTATTCTGCGTTTTCTGATCACATCTGGGAGCTCGTGTGTGTGTTAATACTTCTTGGGTTGGACTATTCATCCATATACCGAAAGCGGAAGTGACTTTGGGTCACTTCAATACTACTTTTATTTTTCATGGTTTTCAACTGTATGCAGATATTAATAACATCTCATGTTGAAATTTATTAACTGTAATTCATCGCAAGTATGAAGTAAATTTCTTTGTTCAGGGCTACTATATGTGTGAAAAAAAAATTTTAATGTCCCAAAGTAACCACGCGTGTCCAAAGTGACTCCCGCTTACGAGGAAGGGGCCGCGGTGGCCGAGAGGTCAGACCATTCGCCTCCCACCAAGGCGATCCGGGCTCGATTCACAGCTGGGTCGTTCCCCGGATTTTCGCATGTGGGAATCGTGATGGACGATGTCGGCGGGTTTTCTCGGGGATCTCCCGCTTTTCGTGCCCTTTTATTCCTGCGCTGCTTCTCGAGAGAATTATTTTTTTTTAAATACATACGAGAGTCAGTATTGTAAAATTGCTTCGTAACTTTTTTGCAAATTAGTTTTACTATGCAACGTAATTTTTCGAGTCAAACTGTATGATGAGTATAGCTGATTTATCAATTAAAAGGAAATTTCGTTAATTAACTAATTATCAACTATTTTGTAGTCTTATAATTCGACAAAATTAAGAGTATGCATTTTAAATCAGTCATAACAAAGTTACGAAGCGATTTTACGATATCAGCTCCCATTTATGTTTTAAAATATAATTGTCGTTAAATGCGAAGAAACTCGGGCCCATGTCCTTAACACCTCGACGTTGCGCGCTGACCAAAATCTCTCACTCACTCGCTTATGACGGAACCATTGTACCAAAATATTTCTGACGATTTTACGTTGCATTATTTTTTCTTTGTCTCTGAGATACCTCGTACTCCGATAGTATTCGTATATGTGTATATCTTTGCTACAAATTTTAAAGAAAACTTCAGTTCTGAACGCATCTTGACCAGCGAACTTGGTCACGTCGCATAGTCGCCAGGTAATAAGAGGCGAGGTAAGTTAAGTTCAATTCCCCAGCATCTGAACTTCGGCTGAATGATGAAAAATTATTAATAACTGCTATAGCTTTATAGCGGAGTAATTCCTTACGAGAACGAGTACCCGGCTGGAGTTGTGTTTTCCAGGGGTTCGTCAGGACCATCCCTCTATAAGGTAGGGGGGGGGGGGGCTAGCTACTTTCACCTCGCGAGGCACAGTCGCCCGTAATGACATTACCCGCGGCGGGGGGGAGGGGCTTTGTGCTCGCTCGCGAAAACCGAAATGCCATCAGCCGCTTCTGCTGCTTTTGTTTTTGTTATAACCTCCCCACCCCTCTCCCCACCGCCCATCCTGGAAGCTTCCCCACTCATCACTTTGTAGGTCCGCGCCCACCACAATGTGTCTCCTCAGCTCTCACGCAAACATCTCTCTCTCTCTCTCTCTGTCGCTCCCGCACTCTCTGTCGTTGTTATGTCGTCATTGAAAATTCCGTGTATGCATTACAACCACTTTGCAGACTATTATGAGCCGGCTCCCAGGAGGCTGGCCGTCGTGTGGCTGCGCGCAACAGCGACGCAAGTCACACTGGTTGTCGCCTCTCCCATACGTCACAAAGTCGTACCTCGGGAAACAACGTATTCTTCACCGCAAGTATAAAAAATTCTTTAGTATTGTTTTGTTTAGCAGCGCAAAAAAAAAAAATTCTTGTCTTGTACAAAAAGGAAGATAAAATAAACGTTTGTAGGTTAAAAATGTTTTCTGTCGGTACACATATTCTGTGTTTTTTTAATACATTTTTATTTTTCAGCTTCAATGCAATCCTACCTTTTAATTTTAAATACGAATATAGATGGTCGGACTATGGGATTGATAAATGTTTAAATGTTGTATTTAACTATCACAACAAAATTATCATATGATTGGAGAAATAATTTCTGGTTCGGATCAAAGGTACGCTGCATTTGCTCATATAATGTTTAATCTAAATAAAAATAACGATTTTTTTCTCAGTTTTATACAGCTCGCTGTTTGCGTTATGGTAACCGAATTAATGCCTCTTCGTACCACGCTTGGAATCACTCAGTTAAATTAGAGATTCAATTCAAATAAACCATTTTTAAACTAACATTATTCTACGTGAAAAATTTTAACGTGCTCCGTGCACTGCAATATATTGCCTATTTTTGCGTAAAATATTTAATATGAACGAAGTATTGATCCAATAAACGTTATAAAAATTTAACGGAATAATATTTTTAAAAGTTTCTTTCCGAAAAATATCTCAAGAAATTATATTTAGAGTATTTTATTTGCTAGGGTTGAATTTAAAATTTATTCGTTGAGAAGTGTTTTTTTCGACATTAACTGCATATTTACATTCCTCGGCTCCTACAGTTTTTTAGGCAGAGCTGTTAGCTTCCTACATTGTCGCATAACTATTGCTTCAATAATGAAGGCTTTTAATTTTCCGTAGTACGGAAGCCAAGCTTAATGTTAATTATGATTTCGCTATTTTACAGTAACAATTGCATTTTCTTTGTATCATTTAGCCGTGTCTTGCGGCAACGAATTGTTTTCAAATTCACAGATTAGTCTATCCTTCCAAAACAGTATTCATCCTTCCTACCTTAACATTATCATAACCCATTTTACTACGAGAAAAATTATTTTACGTTTACGTAAGAAAATTGTTGGCAACTTTTTTGCCAAAACAATCATTTACAAAGTAACAAACTGCTTCATTGTAAAAAAAATGTTTATTTTTTTACAAGAAAGAAATCTTTGAATTTTACGAAGGAACTTCTAGAAACTCTGTTTCTAAAAAAAAAAAAATGCCTTTGGTGGGACTTACACCCAATTTCTTTGTGAAATATTTGTAATTTTAAAATAAAACAATTTTCGGTTGTACAAGTGATACTTTTTGCATGTTGGATCCCATTGTATATTTTGTTCTTGTAAATTGTAAATGTTATTACTTTATTGCTAACTTCAATTGTACTGCCAACTTAATCGGTAGGGCTAGAGTGTTTACGATGAAACATTATGCAGCAATGGGAAGGGATATTTTGAAATGCTGTTTCCACGTGAACTAAGCAGGCAGACTTCAACAACGTAGGTATATGCAATTTTCTTATAGAGTTATCTGCACAACATGACAGTTTAATTAGTGCTTCAACCACATTTTACGAACCAAGTTTCCGCGCGAAAACGAAGGCAGTATGATCAGAGAAGGGACAAAACAGAATATTTAGATACCCGAAGCTCGTGTGAAACATGAAACGCCTGAATTGTCTGGAAATGTTACTATATTTTCACTCTTTTTTTTTTTTTTTTTTTTTTTTTCACTTTATCAATTGCCAAGAGGATTATAAAAAATCAACGCAAACAGTTCCTAAGAAACTAATAAAGACATTGTAAAATGAAAAATATTTTTTAAAACTAGACAAAATTGCCTGAAACACATAATTATTTAAAATTAAAAATAATATATCTGTCATTATACACAAATATGAACTGTAAGAACTACACAGTCCCATGAAAGATACTATGAGAAATATCCTCTCCAGATCGAACAAAAAACTTTCGTCCGAATGAGAGCAACGTACTCATCGAACTTATTAAATATAATATAAAAATACCGTTAGTATTAACCATATGGTATTGCAAAGCAAACTAAAAGCAACAAATACAAGCCAAAATAATAACTAACTATTGTCGGAAACAGACGAGGCACAGAAAGGAAAGGAATACTAAACCAAAAATAATATTAAACAGAAAAATTTTAGTATACCATATTTTTAAAATGGACTCAATTAGTAGGAAATAATTTCTCCTATGAAAATGCTTGTGAGGTTTAAAATTAAAAACGTGGGGCGCATGCAATAAATAATTGGTGCATAAATAGTTGACCTTACTTAGTAATAATTTTGTTGCGCTGCAAATAATATCCACTTTTGTGTGTCAACGACAACTCTCTACACTCTTACTATTATCTATTGCTTGCACCCCACAATTGTTTGTTTTAAGAGTTAGTGGACGGCAGCTTTCTCTTTACGTTTGGCACGGAAACGGGGAAGACGATAAGTCGAATGTAACACGCCCGTCAAACACGTCATCGCCTCTAGGCGCGGAGGACTAAACTAGTGTGCAGTGTTTTCGTAGAAACAGTTTTTAAATGGGACTTCAAGCAATGGCCCTGTTATTTTATCTGTGGAAAGCTCGTGGTAAAGTACAATGCAGGTTTCTATGGCTTAGTTTTACGATTACAATCGATATTTTCTCAGCTACAGTAACGTGAAGAAGTCATTTTCAGCACTTTTGAGGAGCTTGGAAATCTTGTTTTTGAAAAGCGAACGGCAATTTTTACATCATAGGGACACAGTTTGAAGTGTGTCTTCTTTTCGTAGATAAACGGATTGGAAGCATTTTTTATAGTTATACAAGAAAAAATACTTTCCGAGCCACCCTACATCACGTCTCACGCGTCCGGCTCAACAACTCTCAAGTCTAAGCGTATTTTCATAGGAACAATTATTTTGTAATTGTTAATCAGTTTTAAAAACGTAGTATATTTAAAGGCCCATAACATCCAAATACAGCGTAAATTATTTCATTCAATTGAGTCACTTGTTTTTTTGTTATTCCTACGTTTCCGTAAATTGAGAATTTTGACTGGCATGCAGCTATGGGAAAACTGTGAGAGCTAAAAAAATTTTACAGGTGGAAAAAAGAGTCAGAAGTAATGGTTGCAAAACTAACACTTTGTCATGCGAATATAAGAGCATTAATTTTTTCCAGTTGAACGCCCTTAATATAACGGAATGAAGTTCATCTCGTGTAAGTTTACTTGGGTCGTTGTTGCGCGTGGCTGAGGGCTCACTCGCCTCTCGGTCCACTGAACAAAGAGTCGCTGCTCTGCTCAGTTCTGTCAGCCGGGAGACATAGGCATGTAGGCAGGCGTGTGCGTGTCTCACATCACAGCAGCCCTCTTGTAGACTCTATGGTCTTCGGCGGCGTGATCAGTGAATTGAAGGAGAAATATATTTTCCGTGGATAGTCATAAATGTAGTGTAAGCTATAGTAGTCAAGCAATACCAAGCAGTGGCGGATCCGGCATTGCGAGAAGGGGGATGGGGGTCTGTGCCTTAAGAAGTGTGTATACATACACTTCAAGCCAAAAGCGGGGGTCCGGGGGTTCTCCCTCGGGAAAATTGGTTTTTAGAGATGCAAAATTGTGCTTTTTAAGGAGTTTACACACAAAAAATTAAATTTCATAAGTAAGGAAATTTTAAAATAAATTATGTCTTAAAAGTATATAGTGCTAATAAAAACTAAATTAGAAAAAAATTAAAACAGAAAATAAATCTGACCTTAAAAGGAGGGCCCCGGCCCCACGCTCCCCCCCCTAAATCCACCACTGATACCAACTGTATAGAATGTACGGAGTTGTCATGGCCCTCGTCGAAGACTGGAACAAAGTATAAAATTTACTGGCCAATTTAAGAGCAGGTGTTCCATTATTCCGAAATGACATCAAATAATCAGTTAATAGTTAACTAAATGGTACTAGCATTCAAAATGATGGAGGACCCATGTTTAAAAATTCTAATTTAAATGTCTAACGTGTGTTCTTCAAGCAAACGGAATTAGGTTTGTTTCTGTTGGCTTGCATGTCAAGTTTTGGTAAAGTACGTTATATATTTTTCCAGACATATTCCATACCACCCAATAACATAGATATTCGCCATTTTCAAAATTTTATCACGATTTAGTTCAATAGTATAACAATGTGCTATTTAATATGTGTAAAGAAGAGAAGTTCAAAAAAAGGGAGTTCTGTTGTCCAAAATTTGAAAATGTTTGGGCCAAGGAGAAAGATATACAAATTTATAACCAAACAAACACTTATTTTAAAAATAATATTTTTTTCTTATGGTTAGAGATAACGGTATATCGCGAAAATGTTTTGTGCCAACGTACGTATGAAATGTTTACACACGAGAGCGTTCTTTAAAATGCTATTTATATGGCTTACTTACTAACGCACGTAGGACAATTTGCGAACCAAAGTACCAAGATATGTTCCACGTTAAATTAAGGAAAGTAAAGGGGTTGACCCAATTAAAACTTAAGCATTAAGTCTTTAGCGGTAGAACTTAGAACTTTTCTAACTTATTGGTTTAATCCGTAACATACACTAATCTCCTGTTACTGCTGACTGCTTAAGAGTGTGTGGTAGATAAATAAGTGTTGAAAACATCAATTGATTTCTACGCTTTTTTCGAAGCCAATATGGATAAAATACTCAGTGAAAATCCTAGATAATGGTATTTGCCAACTATATAAGTAAATATTTATCCAAAACTAATAATCCGTTACGCGTGATCTCTTGCGCCGCAGTTAAATGCACGAGGTTCCGGCGTCAGAGATTGTGCCTCAGAAGTTCGTAGCACTGGAAACAATTTTGTTTAAAATGTTGGCTGAAACGATTGTCTAGGATTGCTATTGTTTAATTTTCGCAATTTGGCTTCAAGAAACCTGCAGTTATATATTAATGCTTATAGCGTTGAATTATGTACCACGCCCTCTTAAGGGTGTTCAAGTGCGACATGATAATAATTTTTTATCTTTATGAATTATTGTTAGTTTAGTAGACGATACTTGTGAGTGCAGTTTCCTCTTACAAAACAATTTTAGCTCTCATAGTTTTCTCATAACGGTGCGTCAAAGTCAACATTTGCTTGTTCTGCTGCCATGCAAATAGTGAAAACCAACTGACCTACTTAAACAAAATAATTCACTGTGATATTACATCCCATGAGCTATGCAATAAAGAATTTAAAAGACCATAACGTAATATTTTGAATTTTTTTGAAAATCGCAAAAATAAAAGAAAAAGTTGAAAATTCAGAAATTTTTTAATTCCAGAAATAGCTCACAGGATTTTTTAAAAGTGTTTCATTGCGTAGCCCTTCATATGTTATTTCACTGTGAATTATTTCACTTATGTAAGTTAATTGGCTTTCACTATTTGCATGGCAGCAGAACATGCCAATTTTGACTTTGACGCACCGTTGTGAGAAAATTATGCGAGTTAAAATTGTTTCGTAAGAGGAAAATGTACTGTCAAGTATCGTCTATAAAACTAACAACATTTCATAAAATTATGATTTTATCGCACTTGAACATCCTTAAGTTGGCCGGCTGGGCGAATGTATTTTGAGTGTTCGAGGGCTATAAGTGCGGAAGCGATAAGGACGACACAGTATGCGTACCACACCTCACCCTAGCCTCTAGGTGCAAGTCACTAACTGACGTGCAGTCTTCTCGCTGACAATGAGACTTTCGGAGGTGAGTCTATCATTCTGTGTTGAATTATTAAAGATGAAGATGTGTTGTACACGCCCACACCTTTTAAAAGATTATGTGGCAAGATTTACGAACATAAACAAAAGACCTCAAATACTCCCACTTTCGGCCCCTAGAAAATATACTTGACGAGTAGTGCTAAACTTGAAATGTATATGCACACGTCTAATGTTCTTTAAAGTCTATACCTAAGTAGACATCACTCACGTGCGATGAGCAGTTTCCAGTAATCTGGTAACGGCCGAAGTTCTACACACAACTTTAAGGGGGAGTGTTAGATACTTTTATTGTATTTAAAATTTTTGAGCTATAACATTTCTTCAAATTGTATTATCAAAATTTCTCTCTTCGACAAAGCATAGGATATATTCTTGCTAAACAGCTTGACATAAATAATAATGGCATCTTTTATTAATTTGTCATGCAGAATCATTGCAACAGAATTATAGGTAAACTTTAAAAAAAATTATCTGGCAGTGATTCTCCATGACAAATTAATGAAATATTTTATTATTATTTATGTCAAGCAGTTTACCAAAAATGTGACATATGCTTTGTCGAAGAGAAAATGTTGATAATACAATGTGAAGAAATGTTATACAAAAAAAAAAAAACTTAATATGCAATAAATTTGTCTAACACTCCCCCTTACGTTCGGGAGTTACCAATCACAGAAAAGGTAAGTATTCCCACAATGCCATTCGTAACTCATCCTATAACCGCCTTCCTGCGTTAACCTATAAAATACATTTAAGCCGGGAAATTTTTTAAGGGAAATAGATGTAATATGCAGTGTAATTAAATTTTTAAACGTAAATGTTAGTAGAGCATTGTTTTAATATCTTGTAACTAAAATTTTCTTATTATTGTACTAAACGCGTTTAACCATAGCCTTTGGTATAATCAATACAGCCAATAATGCGATATTCAATGTCTGTTCCTTTTGGCTGTACTTAAACAGTAACCTCACCATTGTGCGCGCTCGGTTTTAGCTACTGTAATGCTTACTTCTTACTGATTAAGTTTTTAACTGTGTAAACCCCTTAACAGAGGTTATTAACAGCGCCGGTGATGTTGGCAGCTCTGACAACTGCAGGCGGCTCCTTGCAGCAGGTTGGCAAGAGTGTGGTACAGAACAGCCCTGTATCCGCCTGGCCACCGCCGTCTCTTGCCACGGAAACATTAAGAGACTCATGAAATTCGATTCAGGGTTGAACCGTCGCAGAGGTGAAGGGGCATCTGTAGTCAAATGATTCAATGCTCGCCCCATTTCAACCCCTGCTCCCCCCATCCTCCCTCTACTACTCCGGCTTTTTTCCCTCTCTGCCCGTGGCTCTACCCCATTCTTTTCTTCTCGTTGCCTTCTCCTCTAAATCTCTTTCTGACTTCCTCCACAGTCCTCCGCGAGCCACCCAGGGCGCAGGATTAATGACACCACTAAAGCACCGTCTCCCCTTGTCGCTGGTTATTTTTTTAAGGCATGAGTTTAAAAAGGAAGTGATTTACCCTCTCTCTCTCTCTCTTTCTGCCCTCCCTCTTGCTGTTGAGAAATTGCAGAAAAAGGCGGCCGTCGCTTCGCTTCTATGTTTATACAGACTCATATCTCCACGTCAGTAGTGGCATGAGAGGGGTGTTGTGGGGGAAACTGCGACACCCCTTAACCCACTCCCCTCCCCTACATTCTCCAACACGAGATTTGTCTCCTTCTCCACGCATCCTCCCCCCTCAAACACCGCTAGACCAACCTCGAGCAACCCCTTTTATGAGGCCGCGAGTAGCAATCTGCATGCTAACAGCCACTTTCCACAGAGACCGGCGCTTCATCAACACAAGTAGTTCGTGGAACAACCGCCAGATACTCTCGTGGACGCGCTGCGCTAAAGTCATGCCCCACCTTCAACCCACACCGCAGCAACTTATAAGCCATGTCGTTTGTCAATTCTCAAAGAAAAAAACAATCTACAACCCCTAAAAAATAGCTTTTAAATAACCCTTTTTCAAAAATATTATCATGTATTTTTTATTTAATTTAGAAAGCCTTTTACAGAGTGAATTAATATTTTTAACTTCTTTAGGTATGCCTTTATTTAATACTGCCTGTTACTTTGTTTTATGTTTGTCGAAATGTTTTGTTTAGCTTTTATGTATTTTTATCTTTGTATCTTGACTTTGCTGTACTGTATTATTTTTGTTTCACTGTCTCTTTTGTACTTGTCCCACCATTGACAACTCCAAACACCACTCTTTGTTGTGTGTCGGTCTACTATTGAAGGCTTAAATAAAAACAAAAGTTTTAAGTGTTTGCTCCTCAAGAGAAGAAAACTAGAGCGCAATACATTCTGGGGGTATAATATTATCTCATTAAATAAAACTGTTGGGAGTGGGAAATTATGACCTTATCGGTAAATTTCAGGTTTTTTTTTTTATCTTCTTTCTCGGGCACCCATGTTTACTCTTTCATTTCGTTCACACGTTTCTTTGTACGTCTAACATGTATTTTATTGTTGAAATCATTTCACAGCATCATTTTCGAGTAAGTTTTACATCTTTACTTTTCATGTATATGGGCGAATGTCGTACAATTAGTTGTCAACTATTCGGCAACATTTACAGTATGTAACATGAGATTTTATTCCGTAGCTATTCATAATATATTTCAATAAACTTTACGAGCATTTTTAATGCTACGAGCACAAAGTAACAAACCGTGATAAAGTAAAATTCTTACTATGTACTTCATTTGTTTGTTCTAAAATACATTTTATATTGCAAATTTTAAAATATTCTCAGTTTCGTATATAAGTTTGACAGCTACTTTTGGGCAAGAATTATTAATATTTTGTGATTATTGGCACAATGCAAGACAGACTTTGCAGTGGAAATGGTGAAATGGACTTTTCTGGCTCATTTTAGAACTAAAAATGTCTTGCATTGTGTCACAAATCACAAAATACCAAAAATTATTGTCCATAAAGTAGCTCTCAAATTTTACCAGACTCATATTAAACCGAGTATACATAAGGAACATGTAGTAAATAAAGTAAACGGGAAAATTTTACTAAACATAAATCATAACGTAGAATACATTTCGTTGTTCATTTGCCCGAACTGTGGCGTACGCAAATAAAAACATTTTACTTGATCCTGACTTTCAAGGACCGTATTACATAATACACATCAATGCAGAAACAACAAAACGACATTTTGGGAAAATTCGAACCACACAAACCAGCGGTATGGCGGAATATAAGGTGTAGATGGTTTGCAGTAAACTGAGGCAGAATATAAGGTATGTATACGTAATTCGTGATTAGCCCTTTTGACGATCGTAATGCCTAGAATAATGATTAAAAAATATAATTTATTGTAATCTTAAGCCAGCCAGAATTTCGTACCTAATTCTGTGCGAGTAGCACTGCAACAGTGTGTACTGCAACTTCTCTGGTTCCAGACAGAATTCCGTACTTAATTTCACAGATAGAGCCCGTCCTATTTTTTCATCGCAGTGTATGTTCACGCGCATGCGTAGTGCACACTTACATCCACGGCGCATGCGAAGTGCGCAAGCAGGGTTGCCAGAGTGACTTTAATATAAATAAAATAATTGTTTCCTGCGAAACAATGGCGGCCGGAGTTATCAAAACCTAAATAATACAAGATAGTGTAACTTATTTGGGAGTCACATGCATGTCTTGTTTTTGAAATAGTCTTCGAGAATTCTACAGTTATACTTTGTGGATTATAGCAACCAACATCACAAACATATTTTTCTTCTTTATGTACCGTAAGTTGTTAGTAAACAATGATAGTGTGCATACGTAACATATAAGTTTTGCTAC
Source organism: Medauroidea extradentata (assembly GCA_003012365.1). Lineage (NCBI taxonomy): Eukaryota > Metazoa > Arthropoda > Insecta > Phasmatodea > Phasmatidae > Medauroidea > Medauroidea extradentata. Next base: position 96,688 of record PNEQ01069265.1, on the reverse strand, counting down.
ATAATTCTGAGATGAAATCGCTATCTATGTTTATGAATCGAAATAAGTAAGTAATTGACTAGCAAAATTAAGGATTGTGTGTATCGGACTACGACATAAACGTTTGAGTACAGTACAATAAACGTTGATTGTTGCTTAAGGTTCTTTGTTTGTATTAAAATGTGGCGAGAAACTACCTAATTAACTAAAAGAAATAAGGTAAGTAGGACTTAAATGTGCTCACCTTATCCCGAACCAATTATAGCCTATGGTAAGTAAGGATCTACGTCTCGTCGACAGCGAGATCATAGAATAAATAATTAGTAACATAATTGACAGTATAAGCTTTTTCGTTGTTGTTACTGTACTAGCTCTCGAGGCGTAGGAATATAAAGAGTGCTCTGTGTATTCGAGTCATTGTTTTAAGGCTGTGTCTCAATTCTAGAGTGTGTACACTCTCACTACCCACTCTCCCTCTCGGCCATTCTGGCTCACTTAATTCGAATTGGGACGTCTACTCTCGCACTATGCACTCGGCACACTGCATTCTATCGGCAGTAATTGTAAGTATGTAAATAAATAATTTACACTGCGAACTACGATATATTTAATGTAGGTTATTGTTATTATCTACTATAGTATATTTATTAAATACAAGAACGGCGGGTTAAAACAACGAACAATGAGTAAAAATTATTCTTAACAAACACAAATAAAATTGTTTAACCTTAGAGCAATATGGCTGCCACAGAGAGTGCGAGAGTGAGCTGTGAGGGATCATCATCGCTCACTTTCGTTCACTCTCCTATTGCACACTCTCCCTTTGAGTTGGGATAATAAAAAGTACTCTCTGTGACGTCAAGAGTGGACGAGAGAGTACTCTTTCAGCGAGTTGGGACACGGCCTAAATAATTACTCACGCTGCTTGAGACACTGTAATTAGTTTGTAGGTTATTGGTTACTTATAAATGATAGAAATGACGATCCGAAACTCAAGTTCAGATAACTAATTCTTTCAGAAACGAAATGAGGAACTTTTTTAAGGCCATGATCTTTCATTTATTTCAAACAATAATTGCAAATAACGAAAATATTTTTAACCAAATGCTTTGAAAAAATTTGAGACTGCGTACAGCCATACGAAACACAATTTTGGTAGATCGTTTTTCAAAATATTGTACCGTTTACTAGCAAAAATTTATTTTGCTTCTTTTTGGCTTATTTTGACAACAAAATATGTGATATTTTAGGGGCAAAAATCTAAAAATCCGTTTGGTGTGTTGTAACAGAAAAATTCAGGGACAAAAGATGATATATAAGCGTTAAAGCTGTAAGATGAATTTTTGATATATGTATTAATTCGCGTTAAAAAAACATTTTCGAAACCACTGCAAAACTAAAGATTGAGGCCTTAATCATTGACGTTGCACCCAGCTCTCGGGACGTACGGGATAGTAAACAAAGCATTGTGGTATTTGAAACATTGACTTAAAACAACATTTTATGTTTCAATAAATACTGTAATATGTTTGTACCTCAATTATATATTAATAAATGGTAAATGTGACGTAACCTGAGTGTCAATTTCCTCTCAGACTATAACCTAGAGTTTGATAAACTTCACTGTAACCAAACATCCACGAACTCCGACACCATGACAATCCTAAGAGAAAATTAGTACGATGGAAACCATTGCTTTCCGCTTCTGTTACTACTTATTTATTCTGTGGCAAGGTCATTATAGACGGCGACACACAACTTGGTACAATGACAGGAGCTGGGAGAAGAATCAGCCATGGCCTTTGTTAAGGAACTATCCCAGCATCCTCCTGGAGTGATTTCGGGAAAACCAAAATCGTGGAGGTCTGGCCGGGATTCAAATCCGGGTCCTCCCGAGTTTTGATTCGAACATGATGCCGTTGCGCCACTTCGCTCGGTCAACGTGGCGGGGAGGCATTTGCCAGTCAGAAGATGCAGACGAATACACCAGTACGAAACTCGACCAATAGGAACATTCTATAGCGTACATTGGCCAATTAGACGTAAGATCCTTGTCCAGAGCCTCGTGCAGACATTAACTGAGCTAGTACGCTCGCATTAAAATGATCCACCTAACCCTTCGCTTCTGTATACCTAGCTATTCAGTGGCCATATTACCTCCGTGTAAGGACAAGAAAATTTCGCGAATTCAATGATCTGCATGATTGAATACATTGTCCTATACATACTCAAGCCCCATCTATTCGTTCATTGAGTAGCAGCTAATGGACAAATGGCTGGGGCTTCAGTACGCATAGGATATTTGATTCTTACATGTAGGTCATTGAATTCACGAAATTGTACAGTCCCTACCTCCGTGTAACCATTAGATTCATTTGATTATTCGCCTAGTATAGTTTTTCAGCTGCATAAAATGTGTCAGTTAATGAGAAAAGTTAGTGCTCAAATAGGCAGCTGGTTACTGAAAGTAAAACAATGTAGAACAATATCTTGCATCCCTGATTGGAAAAAGAGGGGTACGTATGACATCTATGTCCTTCAATTTAAGTAGCTTATTATCCTTAGATATTAAGCGAGAATTTGAGAGCATCCTATAGCCAATGCGCCGGAAAAAGTAAAATTTTCTAAGTCTAAGATTACTTACTCATACTCAGGACGGGTCTTGTAAAACGTCATCGAGATATTTAAGTTATTCAAATGTACAAGAGCTGTACTTCTATTTTTTCCTCGCATCAAAAATAACAAATCATATTTACTTACCTGTTATTAGACGGGACCCTCTACGCGAAAATAATTTTAACCACTTTGTTTCAATGTCTTATGTGCATACCTGTAGCTCTGCTTCGGTATCAGTGGTTGGATGTTTCAACTGTCGCCGTCTTATGGTTCTACCCGCCAATCACAGACACGTCGCAGTACCCTTGTTCTCATTGACACATAAAGTTCAACTGTTTGTGAATATTATGCGTTGAAAAAAGTTGTTCGATAATTAGCGTTCTATAATTATTAGCGACCTGGAAATGTCGTGTTATTATGTGGTGTAAAGCTGGGGTTTAATTGGTATCTAAACTTGGTGATGTCATTTATCGGCATGATTACGTTAAGGGTGTTCAAGTGTGATAAAAGAATAATTTATATTTTTATGAAATAGTTGCAGTTTTATAGACGATACTTGTGAGTACAGTTTCCTCGTATGAAACAATTTTAGCTCTCATAGTTTTCTCATAACGGTGCGTCAAAGACAAAATTTGCATGTTACGCTGCCATGCAAACAGCGAAAACCAATTGACTTACTTAAATGAAATAATTCACGGTGAACTAATATTCCATGAGCTACGCAACAAAGCATTTAGAAGCCCACCTGTAATATTTTGAATTTAAAAAAAAAAATCCTCAAAAGTGAGTGAAAAAAAGGTTAATTCAGCAATTTTTTTAAATACAAAAATAGTTAACTGGAAGTTTTTAAATACTTTGTTACATAGCTCATGACATGTTGTTTCACTGTGAATTATTTCGTTTTAGTAAGTAAAGCGGTTTTAACTATTTGCATGGAAGCGTAACGTGCAAATTTTGACTCTGATGCGCCGTTATGAGAAAATTATAAGAGCTAAAATTGTTTCGTAAGAGTCGTTTGCAAAACCAACATTATTTCATATAAATATAAAATTATGAATGTATCGCACTTGAACACCCTTACGGGCGCGATCTACGTCAGTTTTCAACGTCTTTTTTTTTATTTATATATTTGTACCAGAAATTTTTTTTCTTATTTAAGACATAAATTGTGACAAAGTCTTCATCTTAGGAAATGTTTGTATCTCTTGTAGTTTTTTGCGTAATGAGCCGCAAACGTCAAAATTGGCATTTCACGGTTTTATGTACACCACTAAAATCAACTGACATACCAAATTGAAAACATTCACAGTTTATAACAATGTTGTAGGCTACAATTTGACATATATAAGAACAAAAAATAAAATATTTTTGTATTGAATAAAAAAATGCTGCATTTTAAAAATAAATTTAAAAATTTCAACAGTTTTTTTAAAAATACCAATATATATATATATATATATATATATATATATATATATATATATATATATATATGTGTGTGTGTGTGTGTGTGTGTGTGTTTTTATATGTGTCGTGTTATGGGCTACAACAGTGTTATACACTTTATTTATTTTTGTTTCAAATTTTGGTATGTCAGTTGGTTTGAATGGCGTACACAAAACCTTAAAACGCAAATTTTGATGTTTGCGAGTCATTACGCAAAAACTATGAGAGATACAGAAATATCCTAAGAGGAAGATTGAGTGATTCAGTCACAATTTATGTCTAAAATAAGAAAATAATTTCCGGTACAAATACAAAAATAAAAAATGACGTGTAAAACTGACATAGCCGCGCCCTTAAGGGTGTTCAAATGCGATAATATAATAATGTTATATTTATACGAAATAGTGTTAGTAATGTAGACGATACTTGTGAGTACAGTTTCCTCTTACAAAACAGTTTTATCTCGAACAGTTTTCTCATAAAAGTGCGTCAAATTCAAAATTGACATGTTCTGCTCCCAATAAAATAGTGAAAAGCAACTGACCTACGTAAGTGAAATAATTCACAGTGAAATAACATGTCACGGGTAACGTAATAAAACATTTTTAAAAAATCCCGTGAACAATTTTTGTATTTAAAAAAATTGCTGAATTTTTTACTTATTTCCTGTACTTTTGCAATTTTTTTTTAAAATTCAAAATATTACGTTATGGTCTTTGATATACTTTATTGCATAGCTCATGGTATGTAATAGCACAGCGAATTACTTTATTCAAATAGGCCTGTTGGTTTTCACTATTTGCATGACAGCAGAACAAGCAAATTTTGACTTTGACGCACCGTTATGAGAAAACTGTGAAAGCTAAAATTGTTTTGTAAGAGAAAACTGTACTCACAAGTATGGTCTACAAAAGTAACAACATTTATAAAGATATAAAATTATGATTTTATCGCATTTTAACACCCTTAAGGTGCTATGTATATGTACTGCATAGCGTCCGTTTTTGTGCTGAACATTTATTTTTCAAGTTTGATCTTCTGACAAAATAGAATGCGAATTTTTCATGTCCCAACCAATCACCACGATGTTAACACTTCGGACCTTCTAGTCTTACGTTAAGAGTCCTACACAGCTGGCACATTAATATTGTTGCAGTGGGTTAGAAGAAAATTAGTTTTTTTTTTTTTTAAAGAAATACTGCTAACCGTGTGTTCGATATCTTTATCTACGAAAAGAAAAGACATTTACAACTATGCTTGTATATTATTGTTTTCTAGATATCCTGTTTAGAAACATCGTTTTGGGGCTCCTCAAACTGCCTAAAAACGCCTTTTTTTTAGACTGCTTCCGCGTAAAAATTACCAACCGGAATCCATAAAACGGGAATAGAGAAGCACTCGCTGGACTTTACCGTGCACTGTACGTATATAATAAGTTACGTCGTAGATCAAATTCCCATTGCAATAAGCCAACGACGAAAACAAATAACCTAGAGACAAATACCGGACAGCGGTAGGCGAGTAAGCTTGTGAAAAATAACCTAGCGGTATGAGGTAAAACTGACACACATTTTGATATTATTTTTGTATGATTATTGTATTTTATTAATTTAACATGTTTTATTAATTTTTTACGCATTTATAGTACAGTTTTTTTTTCTCCATGCAACGAAAATATGTTCTCCACAAAGAAATTGTTTCCAGAATTTTTATTTTAGCAGTATACATCTGAAATCAGTTAAACGTAGGGTGCTGTTCTCTAGTGGTTCGACATGATAACACAATCAGAATTCTCGCCAAAGCGCTCAAGCTGTCGGGTATTGGTTTATAGCGTATTTGACGAAAACACAGCACGCTGTTTTCGCGCCCTGCACATAAAGGCGACACGGTTGTTGACACACGAGCCAGTCTAGCTCATATCGCCCAAAGTTACTTATCGCCTGCCAGTGTGTGTGCAGATTACAACTCCATCCCTTCAACTGTGGATGGTGTCCTCATACTTCCAGTACATGGATAATACCAGGGATCATCTAGACAGATGGGGTGTTATTATTGATCTTCTACATGGGAAACCACTGGTCATCTGTGGTGATGTTAATGCTAAGTCAGAACTGTGGCACTCCCTTACAACAGATGATGCAGGAGAAGAACTAAATGAGTATATTTGATCTCAGGAACTTCACATACAGAACCTGGAGGGACACCTACCAACATATGTGTCTCCAACTCATGGAACAGAGTCCATTATTGATGTCACTATTACAAATAATAAAACACATGGAATGGTACATGAATGGAGAGTCACTGAGGACTCCTCGAGTGACCACAGGCTCATAATATTTGAGGTAACGGGTGAAAGACGACAGCAAACTGCCAATGCAGCTTACCAGCAGGATGAAAATCAGATATGTACACAGTAATGTAAATTGGAGGCAGTTTGACCTTGCCCTGTTGAATAAGCTAGAAATGGAAGATGCCAACCTCAAAGTAGAAGACCTTGAAACTTGAGCAGAGGCCATCACAAGAGTCATCAAAAGTACGTGTGACCAAGTGCTGAAAAAGACTCAATGTGGACTCCCACATATGCTTGGTGGGACAAAGAACTTGAAGAGGAAAGAGGCAGAGTTCGGAGGGCAAGGAAACGACTTCATAGACTCCGTGGAGAAGAAAGAGTGAGGGTGACAGCTGAATATAAGGTTCTCAAGCAGGTTTACTTCAACAGGGTAAGACACAATAAAAGAGAGTCCTGGACAACATTTGTGTCTGAGAAAGGCAATGAAGACCCCTTTGATGAGGTGTACAAGATCTTTTCAGGTAAATTAAAAAGGACAATACCTCCGCCCTGCCTAAAAGAAAATGGAGTACCACGAAATGACATTAGCCTAAGCATGAAACTGCTAATTGACACTCTGTTACCGGATGACTCCCGAACTGAAGATACTCAGGAGCATGCCAGCAAAAGGTGAGAAATATTAGAGCTACCAGATACAGAAAATCCACCAGAATTCACTCCAGAAGAATTGAAGGTTACTATTCATGGGTTAAAGAATGGTAAGACTCCTGGACATGACGGTCTTGGTGTAGAAATCATTAAGAGATGCTACTCACGAATTAAGACTCATTTACTGAACCTGTACAACGACTTACTCCAGACTGGCATGTTCCCAAGGATATGGAAAAAGGGCATTGTGAGGATCCTGCATAAGGGTGAGGGTAAAGATCCGACACAGGCCAAATCTTACCGGCCACTAACACTGTTACCAGTCCTTGGCAAAGCATTTGAAAAACTTTTGAACAGGAGGCTGATTACAGCATTATAAGCAAAGAGTGCCTTAAATGAAAGGCAATATGTTGACACCTGCAATGCCAAATACATTATAGCTGTATTCCTCGACATTGTAGGAGCATTTGACAATGCTTGGTGACCAGAAGTTATGTATCAACTTAAAGCCAAAGGTTGCCCTAAGAACTTATATGCAGTGATTCTCGATTTCTTCAAAGAAAAAGAAGCAGGTACAGCTTAAGAAACAACGCCGTGGAAAAACTTCTTACAAAGGGATGCCCTCGAGGGTCAGTACTTGGACCAATACTTTGGAATATTTTATTTGATGGCTTACTAGATCTTGGAATGCCAGATGGTTGCACTGTGCTGGGATACGCAGATGATGGGCTCGTACTCGTCTCAGGTGGGTCCAGAGCAACATTAGAGAGAGAAAAGGCAGATATTCTACCCCGTGTTGAAGACTGGGCAAGCAGAGTGAAATTAACCTTTTCTACGCAGAAGACCAAGTGTATGATACTAAAGGGCAAACTTAAACGGTCTCCAGTGGTGCGGTTTGCAGGAGGGCCTGTCCAACGTGTATCCCAGCACAAGTACTTGGGAGTCATCCTGGATGATAAGATGAGCTTCCTGCCGCATATTGATTATGCCAGTAAGAAAACTGTTGTGACTTTGAGTCGGCTAAGATCCATTGGAACTACAGAATGGGGCTTAAACTTCAGGACATTAAAGAAAATCTATCACAGTGTCTTTGAGGGCATTATCGCTTATGGCTCAGTCATATGGTATCACAGAGCAGAGTTGGTGGCAGCGAGAAGGAAGCTCATCAGTGCTCAGAGGTCGGCACTGTTAAGTATCACAAAGGCATATGCCTCAACAACGAATGATGCGTTGCCTGTCCTGACTGGAGTGTTGCCTGTGGATCTGCTGGCCAGAGAAAGTGGATTTTTGACCGAACAACGCCGACGGCAAAGAAGGATGACATCATCATTAGATAATAAAATGGCTAGAGAACAAACCTTGCTAAGGTGGCAGTGAACTTGGGAAACTTCAGAAAAGGGGAAAATTACATTCGAGCTTTTTCCTGAAGTGGAAAACAGGTTGAAGCGAAACTGGATAACAGTAAACCACTACAGTGCACAACTCATGACAGGACATGGCAACTTCAAGGCTAAGTTGTACAGCATGAAATTGGTGGATTCACCTTTGTGTGATGTTTGTGGGACAGACGACACGATGGAGCATGTAGTATTGGAATGTCCCAAGTCCGAAGACATCGAAGAGGAATTCAAGGCACAACTATAAGACTACGGGATAGTTAATGTAAACCTGAAAGCTATACTGTCAAACAAAGACATTTTTGAGAAGTGTAACAGCATTGCCACAAAGATTGGGAAACGACTCGAAGATTTCGACCAGTGGCTAAGACAACTGGAGCAGGAGTAAAAGGCAGTAAAGATGCTAGGGTAAAGGCCTAATTAAAACTGGGTCTGGGCGAACACTGATTGGCGAGGAGGGCAAGTTTATAATGGATTACCGGCAGAAAGCCATGTTTAGTAATTATGCTAGCACAGGCACAAAGTCATCAAGAGGAGTGGCAAGGAAAGAAGAGGATATGTGCCGTGCATTGATTCACTCGTCCGAGTACAGTTTCAATGCGGGTGGAAGGAGGGCGTGCTGGCCTTCGGGGCTAAAACTTGCCAGTTTCCAACCTCAAACGCAACATTTAGCGTCTGCTATACAGGGCTCTTAAGCTTCTGTACATATACTAGTTATTCTGGACAACCAAGTTGGCGTCAACTTGCACGGCGGAGTTCAAGACAGAAGGTCGGTCGGCGAGGGAAACACCGTGGTGCGAAGCCTCTAGGGTCCTCGTCCACCTACACCCCCCTCCCCCAACAACTCCTTCCTCAACCTTGTCTTGTTTAAAGACGTCTTGGTCGGCCGGTCGCGCGTGAAACGACTCAACTTTTCCCGCGAACTTGGCCCCTGGAGAGGCGGGATTTATGCGGCGCCGGAGGTGAGAAAGAAGGACCGGACCAATCCCGTGGCTCGACACTCGCTGTCCGTCTCTCCAGGTAATTGCCGCCCTCTTGGAGGCAATACCCACCATACGTTACAAACTGAACTCATTTACGCGGACGTACGCCACTGCGGGCAAGTTAGGTCGTGTCGCACTGAACCCCGTGAATATTACCTGTTGCCAACAGACGTACAGGTTGTAAGGTGATTCGCGGATATAAACTACGTCACGCATAGAAGCAATGTGTGAATGGTAATTATAGGTTAAGGGTACGATTCACCTCAGTTTTCAACGCCTTTTTTTTTTTTTTCATATTTGTACCAGATATTTTTTTTTCTTATTTTAGACATAAATTGTGATTAAATCTTTCTCTTAGGAAATTTGTGTATCTCTTACAGCTTTTGCGTAATGTGTCGTGAACGTCAAAATTTGCATTTTACGGTTTTATGTATGCCACTACAACCAACTGACATACCAAACCGAAAATATTCACAGTGTATAAAAATGTTGTAGGCTATGATTTTACTTATTTAAAAAATGCAATATTTTTTGTATTTAATAAAAATGCTGAATTTTAAAATGAAATTTTACAAATTTCAACAATTTTTTAAAATACAAATATGTATATGTGTATGTATATATATATATATATATATATATATATATATATTGTTTTTATGTGTGTCAAGTCACAGCCTACAACATTACATACTGTGAATTTTTTCTGTTTGATATGTCAGTTGGTTGTACATAAAACCGTAAAGTGCAAATTTTGACGTTTACGACTCATTACGCAAAAACTATGAAAGATACACAAATTTACTAAGATAAAGATTTAATCACAATTTATGTCTAAAATAAAAAAAAATAGCTGGTACAAATATAAAAATAAAAAAAGACGTTGGAATTTGAGGTGAACCGCGCCTTTAAACGAAAGGGGTGTGTCGAGGACGATGAAACGAGCAAATAATGCCAGTAAACATAGTTCCCGAATCCAATGGTTTTTCCAATATGACACATTACAGGTTACGACAGGAACGATTTTGCCAGTGTGTTCCCGAGGATCAAAATGTCAAAATGCTGCACATGCGGACGAAGACATTACAACAAGTGTTCGAAATGAACGCCGTTCACGTGAAGGCAGTCTGCAGCTCGTCTTCGCATTGTTGTGATATTGCCTGGCAAGCCGGGCAGCGAGAGGTTCGAGCTGCAACTAGACCAGCGTTAGGAAACCACGGAAGACAGCAACTCACCTCACCTCCAGTAGTGGCGCAATAATGAGGACAAGCACGCCAATATAACGTATTATTACCAGGTAGACTAGGTATGTCGTCCACCAGCACTCATCCGAGCAACATCAGTCCAGTTCTCCGCCGAGGACTCGTGGGTCGATGCCGTCTACCTCATCAATCCAGCTTTCGGTAAGGTCGCCAGATCTAATTATGTCGCAGCAACCCTCAACTTACCATAATATATTAATAATTAGTAATATTGCGCTCTCCTCCTAAATGAATAGAACACATTGTAACCGTCTTTGTATTCAGAGAACCTGCCAGTGTAGTAGAGTAATTGCCCGTTTAAACATAACTGCCTTAGTCACTTAACCCTAAATAATATCTAAATAAACCCACAGTGTAGCTACCATCAATTAATAATAACTTATGAGCAACCATTTAAATAATAGCCTTAAACAAACATTTTGTAACAGCATCGATGTCCGTACACGTTCAAAAATTCCAGCTGTGTTCCGAGTGCAATGGCAACCATCCACGACGCGTTCCTGTATATTGCGGACACTATCGACAGGGCTGGCATATACCAAAGCCATTAATAGGGACTGGGAAATTTCGTGAATTCGATTACCTGCATGCTACAATCCATTATACTAAGCATACTCAAGCCCCGTATATTCGTTCATTGTCTGTTGTTCCACTGAGTAGCAGCAGGTGGACGAATAGCCGGGACTTGAGTATGCATAGTACAGGTCACTGAATTCGCGAAATTTCCAGTCCCTAGCTATATTAAATATCACCACACAAAAAACAGTGTTTCAACATTGCTATGTTTGAACGTGTCTATATATCGTAACAGGAATACCGTAGTTGTCCGGAACTATGTCTATTAGCATTATTTACTTGTTTCATCGTCCTCGTCACACCCCTTTCGTTTGTACCTGTAATTACCAAACATCCTGTATAGTAGAGGGAACACGACGTCACAAATGTGTGTTCAACATGGTCTCGAGAGTTTGGTGTTGTTAATTTATGTTTCCTCGATACAGTTGTGTTGTTTGAAACTCATGGGTACCTTCCGGAATACATATTTATTAATGTGGTAACACTAAGATCTCGGTTCAAAACCTTATAGCAAGTATGTAGCCATTATTTATGTTTTACTAAAAACTGCTGTGTTAATGAACAGTAGCGTGGCAAACATTGTTTACATTTGTCGTTCTGAAACACAGACGCAATTATACCACGTGATAATATTGCATTATTCTCTTCAAAGTGCACATATTCATATGGCGCCAAAATAACCCAACATAGTTGTGATTACTAAGAAATATCATCTTGGTTCTTTGTGTAATTTCAAATCTCCCGCGTATATTTCACTTAAGTTACATGTCACATGTTTAACGTACAATTACGTATGCAGCTGTATAGAGGACACTCCCTCCACCCAGTATTTACTCTAAGATATCAAGTGATCCTGACATCAAATTAAGTAGAAAGTACTCTTTGTTTAAAAAAAAGACGTAAGGCCTTCAGTTAAAGAGAAAAGTTTCATTAAATACCCGAAAAAAAAGCCATTTGGAAGTAAAGAGTATAATAATTCATGAATACGGACTGCACCACGTGAATCTGCAACCAAAACAAAACGACAAATATTTGTTGGTAAAAAGTTTTCAGGCACTTTGTTTACGAGATAAATGACACGGCAGTGCAAATAACTTACCCTGTATTCCCGTTCACTGGTATTTTGGACCTATCTCGCAAACTAAGAGCCTGGCGACTTGTTACCAAAGAATATTTTCTGCTTAAACCCGGTACACACTATAATCAATTTTCTGCTGAATTGCTTATTTATTGTGTTTATAAATTTCGATTGCGATTTTGTACCAAAATTATGTAGCAAAATGTCTGTGTTGTGCACACACTGTATTAGTTTACTAACATGTTTCAGTACATAAATAACAAATAATATATTTGATGGTGGTTGCTATATTCCATAAAGTGTAACTGCAAAATTTCAGAATACTATTTCACAATACGAGACATACGCGCAATTGGCAAACAAGTAAAGCAATCTTGTATTATTTAGGTTTCGTAAACTACGATGGTCGTTTGTTCAGTAGAAACAAGAATTTTATATTTGTTCAAAGCATGTTGACAAGCCTGCTTGCATACTTTACATGCGCGGTGACTGAAACTGTGCATTGCGAATGCGCTTGAACATACACTTCTATGAAAAATAGGACGGGCTCCAGCTGTATGAAATTAAGTAAGGAATTCTCTCTGAAACCAGCGTAGTTGCGGTGTAGTTACGAAAAATTAGCACCTCAATATATCAACAGGTTTCGATTGATACAGAGAATTGATCAAAAACATATTTCACGTCCATTCACTGTCTTATAAGTATCCGGATAAAGTAAAAATCACAACGATAGCCAGCCAGGTTCGCTATATATCGATGATTCATCGAAAGCAAATTTCGCCCCTTTACCCTTTTTGGAGAAATATTTGAAAAAAATAATGAAATTATTTTTAAGTATTGAAGTAATAATCATACTCACCCAAAATCACATCGATACCTCAAAAGTTTAAGGGGGCATTTCGGTATCTCCACAGGCAAGGTTGATATCGAGGATTAATCGAAAACATATTGATGTCTTTCCGTCCTCTTAGAAGTCCAATTATAAAAAATCTTAAAACAACATTATATACTTTTTTTGTATTTAATTGATTTACGAATCACTATGATAACCCGTTGGCTTAAAGCTATATCAAGAATTCAGAAAAAATATTCCTCCCATTTCATCCATTACGTGAAGAATTTATAAAATATCCTGAAAATTTCTGCTAGTATTTGCGTAATCATCTGTATACACGAGAAAGCAACTGTAAAACTCGATGAATTCGATAGATACGAAGTATTTACCGGAAAAAATTTCACTTCTTTTCATCCCTTAAGGAGTTCGAATTTTCAAAAAAATTCTGAAATTGTTTATTTGCGTTTGTACAACTGTCCATTTTAAGAGGATCGCGGTAATGGCCCGCTGGGTTCGAGCTATATCATCGATACATCGAAAGCGTATATTAACACCTTGTCACCCCGTTAGAAGTCGAATTTTGAAAAATAATTTCTTAGTACTTGTCTACGCCGCGAAGGAACCCTACCTTTTAAAATTTCACTTATCTAGTTCAACCGATTTGAGCTGTTCATTGATATGTTAGTCAGTCCATAGTCAGTCAGTCTTCAATCTTCCTATATATATATACTCACACTCACTAGCCGCACGGCCGCGGCTTGTCCACGTGTAATTTTTGAAGGAAAAACTGTAACGATGGCTAATATAGTGTTAATGAGAAACTGAGAACACGGCAAAAACATATTTTACGAGTTTGCACCGCCAAAGCACAGAATATTTAGGAATACAGAAGTGAAATAGCCAGTATAACAGCGAACTCAGTCACACACGCCAGCAAAATGACTTCCCTGGCCAGCAGCATAGCGGAAACACCTACAGCCAATCAGCGTAAGGCAGCTGCACTGCTAGCCGGCAGCCAGGCCAATAGGAAACCTGTATATTAACATACAGGAACCAAACATACACGGGGATGGTGTCAACAGTCTCGAGTAGCCAATAAGTTTCGGAGTTCGCTCGTATCAAATGAGCCGCCACGACATTTCATGTCTGTATTATTATTTAGTCTGTGGCCAAAGCATACCAATACCTCACCATATGAGATATCTAGGATATCGGGAAAATACAATTCACCACTTTTTTACCCTTAGTGGGTGCCTACGCCGCAAGAGAAAGCCACCCTTACATTTTTATACTTCGAATATAAATTTAACTCTTCTGCCAGCCACCACAGCAGTTCCCCATCGCCTTGCTTTTCACGGGATTCGAACCCAAAACCTCCTTACACCAAGACAGGTCGAAAGAAGTGTTAAGAAAATAAATGTGTATACACAGGCCCGTGACCAGAGAGTTATATGTGTAAATAGAATGACGAAACCTGACAACCTTTTTAATTATTTATCCATGACCATACCTGCCTTTCAGGATTTCTGGAACACTTTACATCTTTCCACCCTTCAAATTGTATACCGTTATGAAAAATCTCCAAATAGCCTTTTAGATATTTACGTAGGCTTATATTACGTTTGAAAATCATCTCGATATCTCAACATGTTTAAGAGATATAAATGACGAATTGAAAACACGTTATATATTTGTAATCCCCTTAGAGATTGAATTTAAAAAAAATCCTATAATAGTTTTCTTAGGGATATGCATGGACTTATTTCTGAAGAAACATCACCTCAATATCTCAAAGGGTTTATGGGTTAGCAAAGATTGACTGAAAACACATTTTATGGCTTTTCACCCCCTTAGTTTTCGCATTATATATGTATTTTTTTTTAATTATTCATTTTGCAGTTAATTTCACCTCGCTATCTCAATGGTTTAAAGTTCAATACAGGATTCATTGAAAAAACCCATATCACTTCTTTTCGTTTTTTTTTTAAATCTCGATTTTTTTTTTTTTTTTAGTTTGCGCCTCTTGTGAATAGGATCAAAATATTTAGAACAATATTATCAGTGAAAAATTTGCTTAAGATACCTTTTTTACTTGGTAGACACTTTAACACTGTTTACAAATACTTTTATTGGAACGAAACTTTTAACAATTAAATTTGTAAGCGAGGAATTTGTTTCAAATTTTGATCCTATTCACCCCACGGTGATCCTATTTACCCCGTTTTACGGTACGTCGTAAGTGAAAGCCACCCTCAAAATTTCATGTATATATGAGCATTTTATGTATAGAGACTACGTACCTTTTACATTATAAGTAACATTCTAAAGATGATCACAATTTGGTTTGATGATTCACACTTAACACTTAAAAGTTCTCTATTCATAACTCTAAAAAACTAATTCTTTTTTTAAAAATCTGAGTAGTATATACGCATGTAATTAAAACATATGCAGAATTTTTTGGTTTTATCTTAGCAAGAGAATTTGCTTTCGATTTAGATACCTAGAAAATTACATTATTTTGAAACTTAAATTTTCATTTATCTATTTAAATTTTAGTACCCACTCCCTGATTAAACATGTACATTAAATAAATAAACAAATCAATTTATCATAACCTGTTTATTACTAAAATAACAATAAAACATATGCTTATGAAATACATAGGTAACACATAATTATAAAAATATTTTTTACAGTTAAAATTTATTCTGTAATACAGTTCTTTCTATTAATATATTTACAAAATGGCAATCACATATTGTTTCTTTCATAATTATAAATCATTCCACGGTTGAACAGCTAACTTGTTCGGCAAGCACGTACGTTGTAGTCAGCTAATCGACAGTATATTTTACTTCATGTTATTAAATAACGGACGCAAAAAATCGTCACCTCTACAATGATCAGATATAGTTGATAAGAGGTTCTGCTTATCAGCGATAAAGTTTTGTGTTAACATTATTATAGTAAATTGTATTCTTATTTTAATTGGAACACTTGAGCAAATATTTGTACATTGGTTTTAAGTTATATGTTAAGAGTGTAACGTACAGGGAAAGTGTTGGAATCAATAATTTCTTAACAATGAGACCAAATTGTCACTAGAGTCGAAATATTTGCCGTTTTATAACTAGTAGACTTACTCAGCCACAGTTTTAAAAAATTCTAACCGAAATGTTATCATTAACAATGAGTAGAGACATGCAAAACTCGCGTTATTTTCTGACAGCTGACTAGACTCCAAGTGACTATAGACGTCTCCTGCTGGCCGATATTGTCGTGACTTGCCGCGGAGAATGCTTACACGGTAGAGAGGCCAATCTCTCTAAAGACGTAACAACCGTAAATGACAACACTTAAAAGTTCTTGGCCAATTAATCGCAGATTATGCTCTCTTATGTATATGGAAGTGAAGTTTAGTCTGATGCCAAATGATAACGCTAATTTTGCATGTCTCTAACAATGAGAGAGTACAAGTTTATTAATAAATGATCAGCACGGATATTGCTATCTTATATTTTTTGCCTTTGATAGTTTTAGTTTCTTGTTTTAAGTCAAAAAATAAATGTATAACATTTTCACTTGTACCTTTTAAGTGAAAAATTACTGGAGATTTGAAGCACGAACACAACAATGCTTTTACCGTAAAAATTAATATATTTTTTACTTGGATTAACTTCGTCTGATTTGATTACAATACTAAAGATCCGAAAGTCAAGTATTTAATGTTCGTATTTGATAACCCCAAACGTATTTTTATGTATATTCTTTTTCCGACGTGATAAAATAAGGTGACTCAAAACAATTGATTTTGTCATCGAATCATATTATTTACTTTAAAGACGTAACTGCCAATGTAAGGTTTAAGTTGCACAAGTTTGAACTGTGTTAAACACTGACCAGCGTAATAGTAACGACAAAACTAGTGGATGACGACATTTGTTGTTAAGACCATTCCTTACGTTCGTAAACACTAAGCTATCGTTATGAAAATGTTTCAGTTCAAGGCATTAATTTAGGTCGTTTCGACACGTTAACCACTGATCTGCACGAAAAACTAGCAACTATGGAATTTAAACTGCCAGTAAAAAAAAAAAAAAACACTTGATGAAACAATAAAAAAAATCTCTTTCAGCTCCGAGAGTTACACAGCCCTGTTTTATTGCCAGATACATATAAAGTTTTGTGTTCGTTCACAAACACATACATTCTCATGTTCTGTGATGCCCCAACTTAAATGAAGAACTTCACAGCCAAAAAAAAGTTTATTACAATCAACCATACATAAGTTTGTATATGACCATCCAACAATATACATGTTTACCAAACAATATACGAAAAGCGTCAAATATTGACTTCGTTGTTCTAACAAAATGCATATTTAACTGGACTAAACCCTCTTGTTAAGAAATAAAATTTGCCAGCCAACCAAATATTTAGTTGATTAAATTTTCATGCGCTTGTTTGGCCATGTTCAAACGTTTATATTGTCGACTGTACCAAACTTTTTTCTGTGAACTTGCGCATGGCCGTATTTAGTAGCAAACTGGAGTATTAAATGTGGCAACGCTGCATTCGGAGGCCTGCTGCCTGTCACTATTTGGCAACAGAATATTTAGGAATACAGAAGTGAAATAGCCGGTAGGATGGCAAACTTAGTCACACATGCCCGAAAAATGGCTTCCCTGGCCAGCAAGATGGCGGAGACGCCTACTGCCAATCAGCGTAAGGTCGCTGCCTTGCTAGACGGCAGCCAGGCCAATAGGAAACCTGCAGTAACATGCCGGAACCAAACATACACGGGGCTGATATCAACAACCTCGGGCAACCAATAAGAGGCGTAGTTCGCCCGGATCAAATCAGGGGCATCATTTCAAGTTTTTCTTGGAGAGGGAGGCAAGATTTTTTTCGGCGACACTGACCTTGTTGCATCTTTTTTTAACTAAGCATTTATAAATTAGAAACTTCAATAATAAAACTTCAGTTTTATGTGCTTAAGTTAGCATTATTTAAATAACGAAATACAAAATATATATCTTATACACTTAAAATTCTAAATTCAGGGGTGAGCATTTGCTCCCCCTGACCCTCCTTAAATGACGCCCCTGGATCAAATGAGCCGCCACTTCATTTCACGTCTGTGGTGGCATGTGCACAGACAAGGGCAGCCAATAGTCCTTCGATACAGCGTTGTCACATTTAAGATTTTGGCCTTCTACTAAAGACGGCCATGAACGGCGACAAACAGCTTTAAAAGTGACAGTCAGTAGGTGATAGACACTAAGGCTTGTGGAAGATGACAATGATGGTTGTGCAGCTTCATAGAGAGAGGAAGAAGTTGGCGTTGAAGAGCCAATAAGCGACGAGGACCCAGCCCATGGTAGCCCACACGTCTTGCGACAGAGTGAGGACATGTGTGTTCATGCTGCCCACAGCCCAGTGCCAGGGGAACACCTTGTAGCATATCTCGTGTCCCACGTACATGATGAGTGCATTCATGCCTGCAACACAGCGCCGAGCATCTTCACAGCAAGTCGCAACACCTTCACTGCTGGTCACTCAACACTATGATGACATCACCTCCTGAGACCAATGTAACTGCCAGCAGAATGAAAAGAACACAGCGCAATACTTGTCCACCTCACATTTCAAACCAAAACACACAGAGAAAAAGCTTTGGTTGACTCAACCGATGGCCAAACAAGCATGTGTTTGATTCAACAAAAGTTTAGTTGGCTGAACAACATATGAAACACGCCAAGTAGGGGCTTTGTTGTACTAACAAAATGCATATTTAACTAGACTAAGCCATCCTTTTGGGATAACTGTACCTTCCAGGCAACCAAATGTGTGGTTGGTTCAACTGGTATACACTTGTTTGGCCATATACAAACATATATACGGTTCAATCAACCGAACCTTGTTCTCTGTGTAAGTGAAAGTAAGTTCTAAATATTGATTTTTTTTTTTCAAAACTCATCAAAAATCTTTTTTATAAAGTGGCACGACAAATAAGAAGCCGAATTTAACTGATTTAATATACCATATTTTCTACCTAAATAGCAAGAAAAAAAGGTGTATATTTTTTTATTTAGACAAATTTCAACCCAAATGTTAGGGGAAAACATTCTCCATTTTCGTACCAAATAATTAATAAATTAGACGAATACAACAAATTTCAAGCTGATATTGAAGAAAATAGATATTAATGTTGCGATTGTTTTGTTTAGGAAACATTTTTAAATTTTATTTGAGATTAAAAAAGTAATTTTCTGAAAATTTTCGAAAATCTGGGATGAAAACGATAGAATTTAATATTATCATAATTTGAATTAATTTATTTCAATTTTGTACGAATTTGGATTTACGCTATGATTCGCACATAAATTTTAGTGCTGACTCTTACAACTGACTGCAATCTATTAGCTTCTAGTAATCAGAATATTGTATTATAGCTCTTAATTTGGTTTTTACTATTGCATCGTCTTTAAGGAACTGCAAGGGCTCAACCGCGATGAATGAGTTAATTATCAGTTATAATTAATGAGCATGGAGAAGGAAGATGTCAAGCGAACAAATGGGAAACTCAATCGCAGATAAAATCTGAACTACTTAGCATAATTCTATAAGACGTTTTGGCCGAGTAGATATATTATTCGTGGACGTCTTTTTATACAACACTAGACGGTAGAATGTTTCGTTATTAAAAAATAAAAATTAAAAACTGTTTTCAAGAAAATAATGGCTTGAAACCACACAATCCACGAAATGAAAATCTTTCTTTTTTATCAACTTTAATATGATAATATCCAGGTCTCTATAATAACAGAATTTCAAAAATACTTGCATTTTGATTTGAAAGTGATTTTACTCTCCAAAAACCTACGGATGTTAGAATTATTTTAAAATTAAAATGCAAGTATTTTTAAAAATTGGTTGTTATTGAGGCCTGGATATTATAATTACAAAAATTAAAGATTTACTTCAAATCCTTATTTTTCTGAAAACAGTTTGAATGTTTTACTCAAAAGCAAAACGCACTACCGATTAATACTGTATAATCATACATTCACTAATAAATATCTATACGGCACATAAGTTATCAACGAGTAGTTCGGTTTTTATCTACGATTGTGTATTACAGTTATTCGCTTGACATCTTGCCTTTTCATACCCCTTAATATATTGAAAATGAAAATCCACGACGTATTTCCGGCCTTCTGGCAGGGTCACAATGTGGGTGGGATGAGGCCGGGGGAAGTTTGGGCAGGCTGCTCGACTAGCGAGACAGACATGTCGCACTTCGGCCCGAGGGTGAGATGAGTGCGGAGAAGCGACGGTATGAGAATAGCGGGAGAGACGGGAGAATCCCCGAGAAAGCCAGCCGGCTAACAACATCGTCCGGCACGAAAATTCAGGGCCCGACCGTACCGGGGATCGAGTCCGGATCGCCTTGGTGGGAGGCGAGTGCTCTAGCCACTCGGCCACCGCGGATGGGTAATGATGTCCTGGAACACTACTTTAAAATTACATATTTGTGCAGAGAAATGCAGCTAATACAAACGTCACTGACGTTTTATGTATGTATGTAAAGTGTTTTTTTTGTCTGGAATGAGAAAAAAAAATAACTGTTAAATTTTATCATTAATGAAACGTCCACTGGTAAAATGAAGTAATGGGTTATAAGAATGACTCAATTTTCGGCAGAAAATTGCTGAAATAAATGTCAGAGATTTTTATAATTCATGCACGACACCTGTTTGATACAAACAAAACTGTCAAAATTTTGGTTCCGTGTGTTTATTTATTTTTACTAAAGAGTTAATGACTAGATATAAAACTAAACTGTTCTTGTCACTAAGCAAGAAAGCTCTATACACAATATCTGAACAGATCGTGGCTATATCTAAGCTTGAGAGTGTCACCTGGGTAGTAGAATGGCGCTCCACTCCACCAGTGTCGCACATCTATGACATAGAAGCAGGCGCTCAGCAGGAAGAAGGCAAAACATGTCGTCACCATCACGAACGACATCGACCTGCGAACCAACCGACACAACAACTGTGCATAATTCCAACTGTGGCAACACTACTCACCCATAACCATGCATGGAATACAGATACGATCAACCATTCCTCGGGTTAAATATACCAGGAAAAATTACAAACGTATAAAGAATACCTGTAAAAATACAAAAGAAGCTCAGATTGTCTCTCTAATATTTTTTATTAGATAATGTGTTTAAGGAAACTTTTTATAGTGTAAAATAATGTAAGTACACATCTACGGAAGGTTGTTTAAGAATTAAATGATTATAGTAGTTTCACATATTTTTTCGTGACAATTTCCTTCGTATCTTATTATTTAAGATTGTATTAGTTTAAAACATTGAAATTCATAAGGTCCGGAAACTACAATGAAAACTCCTAACAATCGGCGACACTTCGCTACTCGTGCATGCGCAGAACAATGGAAACCAGCCAATAGGGAGAGGAGCCACAATAGCCCACAGGCGTGCGCGGTAGTTAATCTTTGGGTGTGGGGGCAGTTTCGGGTTCTCCCCTGGGAAAAATTTTGATTTTGAGGTGCAAAAATGCGGGCTATTTAAGCAGTACATATACATTGTTTACATCGCTCGTAGAAATTCATATATTTTTATTCAATTTTTAAAATAATTTTCTATAGGGAAGGGTACAATCCTTCCTAAATGTTTTGAGCCAGGCATGGCTTAACGTAATTTATCTTTCAGTGCAGCTCTTGCGATGTGTAAAGTAAGAAGAAAGGTGGTCTCACCAGAGGTTCTTGTTGACGGGCACCCAGCCACCTTCCTTGCTGGCGAGACACAGGACAGTGCCGACAACCCCTGCCAGAGTTCCCCAGACCAGCCACCTGACCAGTCTTCCCTTCCACTCACGGTAGAAGCCCAGTACTGCTCCAGCCTGCACTCCTAGGAACACCTGAAACACTGACGGCAGGCAGCCTGTCGCCACGCCCCCACACATAACCTCAACATCACTCTGACTAGACTTTCTGAATCCATAATTATTATAATAAACCGGGGTTACTTTCCGACAGAAGGGTCACTTTATGATACTCTAAATGTTTCACTGGATTTAGTTGCTTGGACACACTCCATTGTGAAATAAATGACAGTCAAAAGAAAACGAAAAGTAACAGTTATTTATTTACGCAGTGGAGTATGCCCACAAGCAAGTATATCCGGTCATTTACTCCTATTGCACAGTTCTTTCAAAGATCATATCTAAATGTTTCATTTATTGATTATGTGAGTAAGAAATAAGTATCTTTAATTGAGTATAATAAACCATACATTAATTCCCTCCATTTAAAAGTTATTTTTTCTTATTTACTAAATAACCACTTGACTTATCACTGTAGTACTATTACTAGAGACATGCAAAATTCGCGTTATTTTCCGACAGCTGACTATAGACTCCAAGTGAGTATAGGCTTGTTCGACGTCTCCCGCTGGCAGATATTGTCGTGACTTACCGCGGAAAATGCTTACACGGTAGAGAGGCCAATCTCTGTAAAGACGTAACACACGTAAATGATAACACATAAAAGTTCGTAGCCAATTGAATAGTTGATTGTGCTCTGTTACGTATAGGAAAGTGAAGTTTAGACTGCTACCAAGTGATAACGCGGATTTTGCATGTCTCTAACTATTACCATTGAAAACTTTCAAGAATTAAAAAAAATAAATAAATAAATAAATAAACTTGCTATGGACAGAAAACATAAAAGTCAGGCAAAGGCAATGTTTTATTGAGGGGGAGGAGGGATAAACATTGAGCTTAACATCAACTAACGTGTCATAGATAGAGACACGATTATTTCGCGTGTTCATCTGGTAGCAGCTTAGACTTGTCAGTCCTATACACACACTGGGTACAGTCGAATATTCATTGGCTTCTAACCATACACGCAGGTACCACGTGTGTTCGCAATGATTTATTTCCTTATTTATTACTGGTTTGCGGTCGTCAAATGTGTATCAGAACAACTGTCATCCGATCACAGTGATGACAGTGAAGTATACAACATGACGTTCAACCTGACCTATACCCTATCCATTCTAAGGTTGCAGCTAATTCAGTCAAGCGAATAACAATATAATTTTTGCACAGCATAAATGTCATTGTAATTATTGGAAAATACAAGTAAAGTTTGTAACAGCACAATCACAATGTTAAGAATGAAGCCATAATTAAATTGCTTTGATATACTTCGTTAGCAATTTTAATTTCGGTTGCAACCTTAGAGTGGACGGAGTATAGAATCAGTACACGAAATACTCGTGCCTCTAGTTATAGAACATATAGTATTAAAAAAATGTATAGAAAAATGTCAAGGCTACAATTACCACTTTGTTTCAATGCTTTACGAGCACATCAGCATCTCTTCTTCGTGGTCTCTGATTGGAAGCTTTTAAATCTCAGCGTGGAGTTCTAACCTGTAATGACAGACGTGTGGTGACGCAGTAACCTTGTTCTCATTGGCGCAGTGAAATAAATGACGCGTCTACAAAGAGACATACTGCCAATAATCACGAAGCTGAGCTTCCGATGTACACATACGTAAGGCATTGAAACGAAATGGGGCAAAAATCTTTTCGCGAAAATCAGGTGACCTGTTTTGTTAAATATAAATCGAAATGTAGGTCGACTATTTACTACATAGGTAGGACGACAAACTTTTCGCGAAAATAAGTTGGCCCCAGGTATATTTCAGTGCTTTTATGTTCATGGTTACTCGTAGCGCGTCTATGTGAAGTGAAGTCTCTCATTTGACTGCGCCAGTCCCATTGTGTGAGAGATTTTGGTCAGCGCTTAACAGCGAGGTCTTTAGCGCTGGTGAGGGATGACATGAGGTGAGTATGGAGCAACGCCGGAGTGAAGAGGCGGGGGAAACGGGAGATCCCCGAGAAAACCCGCCGACCAACGGCATCGTCCGGCACGATTCCCACATGCGAAAATCCGGGGACAGACCCCGCCGGGAATCGAACCCGGATCGCCTTGATGGGAGGCAAGAGGTCTGACCCCTCGGCCACCGCGGCCCCTGCCAATCACATTGAGGTTACTGAAACACCATGCGTCTGTGATCTGTAGGTGTAACCCAAAGACTCTGAGAGTTAAAACATCAAATAACCGACTGTGAAGCAGAACTGCACTTGTGCACGTAAGGCACTGAAACAATCTGGGGCAAAATTATTTTCGCGAAAAGTTCGTGGCCCTACGCATTGGCCCTAAAGCTGGCCAGTATTATTGCAGTTATAGCAGAAAGATAGGAGATGGTTAGAGATGATGGTACATCGAGGGAAAACTTGACTGTTTGCTGGGTTTCAACACACGTTCAGCTTACCAGAAGATTGCTGGCTTTAGCTTGTACTTGGAGCTGTTACCCTGTTTGACTGAGCCAATAAGAAGCCCGATATTGTAATATTTGATGTCTGTTATTGGTCTGCAGACAGCTACGTTGTGTCAGAAGTATGTCACCGAATCATATATGTTGCAAGAAACTACAGTGTTTTCAAGAGTATGTTGGTACAAAACATTTTCACGATATGCCATCATTAGAGGTACGTCAATTTCGCTGATTCATCTGTCAGCAGCCTAGACTTGTCAGTCCTATATACCCACTGGCAACAATCGATTATATATTGGCTTATAACCGTACAAGCAGGTAGCAAGCGATAGCACATCGCATTATTTCCTTATTTACTACTGGCTTGCAGTAGTCAAACGTGTTTCATAACAGCCGCCAGCAAGTCACATACATGACAATGAAGTATACATAATTGGCGTTCAACCTGACCTGGAATGTATCTGCGAAATTTATGTACCTCTAACCATCATTTCTAGAGATGGTCAATAAATTTATAGTGTTGGCTGGCATGCGAAGGAGGATTGTAAAGGGATGTAGCATATAAGGATGGTTAAATGCAGAAGAGTACTCACCCATGAGGCCCTCAGGATCATAGGGCCCAGAGCCGTATACGTGGGTTGCAGTGGGGTGTTGGTATATATGACTGAGTCCCAGTACAGTGCGGTCCACATATCCAGTGGCACCACCCACACAGTCTTTGTACAGTCCCTCCTCGTGGTTTCCACCAGGACCTAGGTAACCCCTGCGACAAAACACACATCACTCTACCTACCTGCTGCGGCCGATATACACTTCCTCTTCAGAAGGGGCCATGTTCCCGTTTTGCATATGCACATTTAAATGTTATATTAGCAACCTGGTAGTGGACATTATACAATCATTGTTTCAAGACTCAATAGCAAATCAATCAAACTAAATCAGTATTTTAACGTTTCTGATAATATACCTCATTCACTTAAGATTTAAAAAATTTAAGAGACGACTTTATTTCGGGGGTAGTGGGTAAAGCCGCCATATCTAGCACCACTGAATTTTGGAGAAAAGAAATTGGCATCAACATGTTTCAGTGCGTTATGAGCATGCCTGCAGCTCTGTTTCATGGTCAATGATTGGATGAGCGGTTTGGGGTTCTACCGTCAAATCGCAGACGCGCGACGTTGCAGTAACCATGTTCTGGCTATCACAATGAAATGAGCAACGCCTTTGCACAAATATATTATGCCGTTGACCATTATGCAGAGCTGCAGAAGACGTTAAAACAAGTTGGTTTGGAATTCTTGTCACCAGGAATCAGTGTGTCTACGGGCAGTATTACAGTACTCACGCGGGACAGCCGGGTGGCTCGAAGAAGAATGTGAGGTAGGTATGAGCAGCGACGACTCCCAACATCACCAGCCACTGAGGAGACAACATCAGCACATCCTGCACAGGCTCCAGCCATGATACCTGAGACAACACATACATCCTTCAACCTCGTGTTGCCTACGCTAAAAGAAACGTACAGTAAAACTCTCTATTTACACCCTCCATTTTTGCACTTTCCCTCATTTTATACCTATTTTTTGGTATCCCATCAACTGTTTTTACATTAGAAATGTCCCTGTTTTTATACTTTTCTGCACTTTACAACAATATTTCCTGGTCTCCTGAGAAATGTGAAAGGAGGTTCCACTGTATTGTAGTAGGCTTTAAAATAGGAACACGAGAGATTTTGGTCAGCGCTCAACGTCGAGGTCTTTAGTGTGGGACAAGAAACCAGTTTATTTTACGGTACTATATGGATTTATCCTACAAACATATGTTCTGTAAACGAAGTATGCTCTTACCTCTTCCTACAGGACAGATTGTTACTTCTACAGAACATATTCTCTGGTGTTTCGGTAAAGCGGTATGACTCCAAAAAGAGAAAATCGATTTATGTGTAGGAGCAAATTATACATGTCAGTTTCTACGTCTGGGTAAAAGGATATTATTCTAATTATCAAGCAAAAGGACGCAGTTAAATTTGTATGTTGGTATATACCATTATACTCAATGACTTCAAATTTTCTGTTTCGATTTATTCAAAACACCATTTTTTGACTTACCTCACTTTACTCAAACAGTATTATTGTAGGATAAATCCAGATAGTACCAACAACCAAACTGTACTGTTGTCGCAATTTTAACACTAGTGTGGTACCTACAACACCACTTTTCTTTCAGTGTGCGCGGCACAGGGGTGGATAGGTTTTAGGCGGTGAAGGTTCAAACATACTGGTCCGAAATCAAATAAACTTATCGTTTTCGCAATACTTGTTATGCAGTTTCGTTTATATTTCGTGCACAAAGCACTATCAAACTAAAATTACTCATAAAACTAAGCGTTTTGAACAATGCATTTTTATACTTACAAAATGTGATATACTCTGTTGCGTACACGGTCGGTAAAATTTGAAAGGACAATAACTGTTAGTATTTCGTAATGAGTTCACAACGCAAGACAAACTATACGGTACGAATGTTGAAACAGACATCTCGTGTTCATTTTATATACTAAAAATATATAATTATATAGCATTGTTCTCTATACCACTTAAAAAGTTGTGCTCTGAGAACAGTCAAATTTTACTGAATCAAATTTTATGATTAACGGCCACTCGCTAGAACAGCTGCTGTCAATTGTAGCCAAAATATCGCTTCCACGTCTGTTGGAAGACAGTTTAAGAGGAAGCATGGAAACATACTTCGAAGCCAAGTATGAAAGCGAGTCAGCAGCTGTGAACAAATAGTAAAGGTTGGATCATACATAGGATTGTAGGGTCTAGCCTGCGAGTAGTTAAAACCCATGGCATTTTCCTGTCCCTAGTAATCGCGAATTTTTTCAGTCTCTAAATAACATTTGTGACTAGAGCAACATATTTTTGGGGAAAATAATTTTGCACCATCTTGTTTCCTATTGGCTTGGCTGCCGGCTAGCAGAGCAACTGCCTTACGCTGATTGGCGGTTGGAGTTTTTGCCATGTTGCTGGCCAGAGAATCCTTTTTGCTGGCGTGCATGACTGAGTTCACAGTTGTACTGGTCATTTCACGTCTGCACACCTAAATATTCTGGGTCTTTGTGATGAGCCGTACCTAATTTGACTGAGCCAATTACAATAACGTTCCTGCAACACCACACGTCTGTGATTTGCCGGTAGAATCCCAAGGATAGCGACAGTTAAAATATTCAAACGCTGACCACGAAGCAGAACTACATATGTGCACGTAAGGCACCGAAACAAAGTAAGGCAAAATTCTTTTCGCGAAAAACAGGGGTCAGTAGTTATTGGCAGCGTGCCTCTATGAAGAGACGTCATTTACTTGCCCTTTTCAGTCAGAATAAATTTACTACATCACACGTCTGTGACTTGCTGGTGAAACCCTAAGACCACAGAATATTTAGGAATACAGAAGTAAAATAGCCGGTAGGACTGCGAACTCAGTCACACACGCCAGCAAAATGGCTTCCCTGACCAGCAACATGGTGGAAACGCCTACAACCAATCAGCGTAAGGTGGCTGCTCTGCTAGCCGACAGCTAGGCCAATAGGAAACCTGCAGTAACATACAGGTGTCAAACATACACGGGGCTGGTATCAACAACCTCGGACAGCCAATAAGCGGCGTAGTTCACACATATAAAATGAGCCGCCACGTCATTTCACATCTGCATTACTATTTAGTCTGTGATAAGACGGCGGGAGTTAATAACAACCAATCACTGACCCTAAAGCAGAGTTTCAGATGGGCACGTAAGGCAATGAAACAATTTGACGAATAATTCTTTCCACCATAAATCAGAGTCTCTATTTATGACCCACTTGTGTTTGTCTGCACAGGAATGCACCCAGAATACGCACTATAAATAGGGAAAGGAGAATTTCGCGAGTCAACGACATGCATGTCAGAATCCATTTTAGTATTTATACACAAGCCCCGACCATTTTTCCACTGGCTGCTACTCAGTGGAACAACAGACAATGAACGAATGGACGAGCTCGAGTATGCATAGTACAGTGGATTTTAACACGTCTCGCGAATTATTCCTTTCCCTGACTATAAGTGATAATGGCGAGATAACAGTGTGCATGTAATATAGAGAAATGAAGGACGCACCTTCATGTGGCCATAGCTTCTCTTGGTGAGGAGCGTGTTGAGAGAGGCTACGACCAGGTAGCACAGGCCGAACCTCTGCAGTACTCCAAACAACCTGATGTGTTCTAGGCTTGCACCGTCCACTGTGTTCACACACAACCCCAGCAGGAACAGCAGACACGATCTCTGAAACACACGTCAGTATACAACCTTGCTACCTTCTACCAGAGCACTAATGTGCTTGGCCACTCTTGTGCAAGGGCGAGTTAAAGAAGCAATTCTATATTTTGAACATAGAGGAGTAGTACAATGTTACAAAAATTTATTGACTTCAATTCAAGATAAATAAATAGTGAAATATTTAGTTTGTTTAAGGTTTTAGTATTTGTCTTCAGGTAAACATGCACGATATAAGAAATAATTCTATCTTTAAAATTTAATAAATTTTGCTATGGGATTACTTGAAAATTTTAATTAGCAATGAATATAAATTCCATTTGTGACTCATGGTTTCCTATCATATTGCTATTAATTTATATTTGTTTAGTTTACTGTCTCGTGTCCAGCACTGAGCATTGTCAATTAAAACCTTCATCAGGCAATAAGAAATATGCTTCAAAGAGATGAGAAAATGAATGGGTGAATGTACGCTCTCTATCAGTAATAGTTAAAATGTCTATGGAAAACCGTCAGTACTCCTGAGTTAAGCAGCGAGTATTCGAAGCGAAACAAACACATAACTCATGCAACGAAAAAAATGCTCAACACAGGCACAAACATGTCTACATATAAATAGTAACAATTTACCATTCAATCACAAGACTTAAAAAAAAAAATGGACGTTCGAAATATACTTGCTGACTAGTAAAATAAAGTACAGCCAACTTCCAACAACTATACATTACTAGAGACCACCTTCCATACACCAATAAACTTCTGAAATTAAATTCATAACATGATCCAGGATGGGTTTGCCAAGGCACTTCCCTACGGCCAAACGGTCTTACTTTAAAGTTATTCGCAGGGAAATGACATTTATTATTATATTCAGCTAGAACAAAACGTTCCTTACACTGTGAGGTTCTAATAAGTGGAACCACTCCCATACGAAAAAAGGGTATCTGGGCCAGATCTGGCTGGATCTGAAATTGGCCAGATCTAGCATCAGGGATAGGCAAATATACACTAATTCATATCTGGTCCATATCAGTCCCAGATCTGGCCAATTTCAGATATAAGCTTTTTCCATAAGGGCCTGACTTAAAAGGAAAGAGGACGGGGGATAAATAGGCGTTTGTCTGTTAGAAGGAACTATTCAAACTTCACCAAATGTGATTGAGGGAGATCATTGAAAATCAGAATGGTCCGACAAGAAATCGAGTACATGCTACCGAGGAGGGAGGGGGGAGGGGATTGTAATTGTAAGACTTACTTCTACATCATCAGACGCAAGTAAAAGTGTGCCAACTCCTCACCCTCAGTATTCCCCACAACATATTCAGCCTGGGGACTTTCTTCCTCAGCTGCGACCTGATGGATATCGGGATGCACACGCCCATGATCCACATGAACCTGTGAGAAAGACAACGCACACTTGATAAAGCACACACTGAGGAAACATTTGTTTACATGCAGCAGTAAAGACGTTTGCATATGCAGGTTGTTACAAGGGCGGATCCAACTGTATGTTTATAGGGGGGGGGGAGGAATTCCTTAAAAAGTTGCTATGCCTACACTAGAGTCAAAGATAGGTGATCCGAGAGTTCTCCCCGGGAAAAAAAATTAGTTTGAAAGTGCGAAATGGTGCTATTTAAGGTGTTTCCTAAACATAAAATTAAATATAACATTATCAACTTTTGTAACACTTTAATAATAAACTATAGGCCTAAATATTAAGTCAAAGGAGGGGTGAGGGTCCCCTGGATCCGCGCCTGAGGTCAGATATAAGAAACCTAGGATTCATACGTACGTGCGAGTCAGAGAACATCTCATGGCCATTTATTAAATAACCCGCTCACACCTGGCAGTTTAACTAATTTGAAATGGGTAATAATTGCGCGTTTATTTTCTTAGTTACCACGTGTTCCTTTATGTAGCTGTCTATGAAAATAAAACACATTTCCGAGAATGATTTCAACGATTTGAAAGACATCGTAAGCATTGAAAATATTATTTCCGAACCCTTAAACACTACTAAAAACATTCATTATTCTAAGCTATAACCTAAAGTATACTGCTCAGGAGATACGAAACTAACAGCGGTTTTACAGTACAGTGTGGTGCTGATATTTTTCCAATAAAATGACTGAGTAATCGCGTAAAGTCCGGTTTTTTTCAAAAGGTGCCACTGAGCGTCAGTCTACACTGAGAAAAAATATTGTACAATCAAGCAAAATTTGTTTGAAACAACCAAATGGCATATTTCAATACTTGCAAACAAATGTAACGTACCGTAAACCGGGGTTACTTTGACAATTTTCGGGGCGGCTTTGATTATTCAAAATATTAGTTTTTTAGTTATCTGGTAAATAAACAGATAATCTGAGCCGAGTATTTTAAATAATTCATTTTGTCCTTATAGCTAATGTTTGAAACTTTCGTCACTAAAAAATATAAAAACCAAAATTTTGAGTGGTCAAAGTTACCCCGCAATGTCAAAGTAACCCCGATTTACGGTATATTACAACCAAATTATTCCTTTGAAATATGTTTGTTGTTTGAACCAAATGACGTGGTTAATGACGTCATACAGATATTGTTAATATGAACATACATTTGTTTGAGCAAACATCAAAATGTACGATATTTCAATTATTTTACTTGCTCTGATCACGAAAGTAAGAGTTATTTGCACAGCAAATTTTACTTATACAAACATATTTACGAGTAAATATATATAAAAAATTTATAGGGACGCACACGGATTCGTTCCCACAACCTTCAGACTACCGACCACGCACGTTACTCCTAGGCCACTTTTTTTTATCATTTTTATTCAAAATGTTTGGTGCGGAAGCTTCTGCATCAACACTGCACCAAACATTCCCCCCTTTAATGTGACTTAATTCGAGTGACCCCAGTACTTTTCGTGAGACACTTTGTAGGCTATAGTGACAATTTTTGAGACCCAATGGACAAACACAAATTAACACCCAGCCAGACCTGGGAATCGAACCCAGAACCCCCCGCACCAAAGTCGGCCGCTCAACCAACTGAACCACGGGGGGTCGGCATAACTACAACTTACTGATGTATAATTTAATTTTTATATGTACTGTACATACCTGTGACATGTAATTCCGATAAACTCGTGATTCAGTTAGACTCGTGTGCACTCGGCAAAATATTTCTACCCGTTATAGTTATCTTTAGTCATTTAATCTAACGTAATTGTACAAACGAACACAAAAATTTATACTCTACAAATGTAGTAAATACATATACTTAAAAAAAAAAGGTGAGACCAGTTTCCTAAACAACCGTGTGTGTAACAACTAACACGTGCGTACTAAATAACTGCCATTGCAAGAACTACTTCCCGAACGGACATATTTCGTCGCTTCCAACCAAATCGTTTGTTTGTTTTAATATCTGCCACGGTTAAATTTACCATATATGTATATTATGGTATAAATACGGTTGATTCAAATAAATATGATAATAAAAGAAAAAAATAAGATAATATAAGCAAACTAGCAATCGTATTTTTAACAGGAACAAATATTTTGGGTAAAATCAAATACACGTATTGTTAAGTATAACGAAAAATTTAGTACAACGAACCAAATATAAGTTTGTTTTAAATGAATTATGGCAACAAAATTTTACTGTAGAAGCAAATAAATTCCAGTAGTAACTTCAACGTTACGATTGTTAAATCAACAGTAATTTATTTGTTGCAACAAAATTAATATCAACCTTATTATTATTTGTTTGTCGTAACAATCCATTTTTCTCAGTGTAGCGCATTGCACATAGAGGTGATGAAGCGTTAGATTCTCGTGTCAGTATCATCCATATAGATTCCTTTGTTCTGTACTTCAAATGTGGAAAATACACCCCCAGGTAGCAACGCTTTTAAGAATTAGTTTCATTTAAATAAATTTTTTTAACATCGGCAAACACAATTACCTAATTTTATGCAGCTAGAACTTCTTACTGCTCAGATTATTTTATTTAAATGGCTTAAACCAATTTAGAGACGAAATCATGGTTAAGACAGGCGGGTAGCGGGGAAATATTCAGCCACTTCATGTAGTTAGAAATTTTCACAAGGTTTTTTAGGTAAACAATGGACTGGTAATCGAACCCGGGTCCTTCAGAATGTCAGTCAACAAGACAGTGAGGCCGGGTGGAGGGCTGATACACCCATACTTACCAGGGGAAGACCAGGTCGGCGAAGGTGAGGCCGTTCCACGTGGCGTGACTGAAGAACCAGTAGCCTCCTCCTCCGGAGTTGACGAAGATCATCAGCATGATGGCGATCCTGCGAACATACGTATCTCTCAGCGAGTCATGTATTTAGTTTGTTTACCGATTAATTATTTAGAAACTGTTACATGACGATTTGAGGCTCAATGTCGGAGAATTAATTAACTCTGAAAGAAGCGACATAAATAAGCTTTTAATCGTTGTTGTTGCTGTACAATCTCTCGGGGAAGCACTATCACTACAGATGATGGTTTATCGCGGGAAAACTTGACTGTTTGCTGTATTTCAAAACAAGTTCTGCTTACCAGAAGATTACTGGTTTTCACTTGTACGTGTAGCTGTTATCCTATTTGACTGAGTCAATAATAATCCCGCTATTGTAATATTTGATGCCTATTATTGGTCTGCAGACAACTACGTTGTGTCAAGACGTATATCATCCAATCATATATGTCACAAGAAACTGCAGTGTTTTCAAGGATATGTTGTCACAAATAATTTTCGCGATATACCATCATCTCTAACTACCACGTAAAAAAAAAGACACGTTGTATTTGAAATGGTGGTTTAAACAATCACTTGTATTTCGAGGACCATTGTCATTTGTTTGTGTCTGAAATATATTTTTAAAAACCGATAAATGTGACGTAACTTAAGCGTCAGTTTCCTCGCATACTTTAAAATACCACCTACAAAATTTCACTGCAAGCAAACATCCACAAACTCCGACACCGTGACAAACCCAAGAGAAAAATAGTACGATGGAAACCATGTCATGTCGTTTCTGTTATCACTTATTAATTCTGTAGCAACTTGAATAAAAAATACAAATCCTTAACCTAATATTGCCAACTCCTCCGTTGAACAACTTACGCAGCAATGTAAGTGTTACAATGAAAAACAAAATAATTAAATAATACTTATATACTATAACGAATATCATTAGTAACAAACAGTTTTATTCATTATGATGAAAAGTTAATTGTACTAACGCAAATTATGTTTTTGACATGGCCATCTTGAAAAGTCACGCTTTATCATTCATGATGCGTGTTCTAAGTGGTTTTAAGGCCATGATCTTGCATTTGTTTCAAACAATAGCAAATAACTCGAAATTTTTTTGACCAAATGCTTTGAAAAAATTTGAGACTGTGTGCAGTCACACGATACAAAATTTTGCAACTTTTTTTATAATGTACCGTTTGCTAGCTAAAAATTATTTTGCTTCGTTTTGGCTTATTTTGACGACAAAATATGTGATATTTCAGTGGCAAAAATTTAAAAATTCGTTCGGTGTATTGTTACACAAAATTTAGATACACGCAATGATTTATAAGTGTTAAAACTGTAAGAATTAATTTTTATACGTGTATTAATTTGCATTAAAATATGTTTTAACCATTTCAAAACTAAAGAACGAGGCCTTAAGGAAGGGGTAATTGTATAGCCTTCTACAGGGGTGGATCTAGAAGGCAAGGGGGGAGGGGCAGACTGCTCCGTGCGCCGGGTGGGGGTGCCAAACATTTTTACTTGGGAATGAAATGTAAATGAGTGTAAATAAGATACAATGTCTACCAAAATTTAGACTTTTACTAGTTTAGTATCTTTTTTTGTTAACTTTGAACACCATATAATGTTACAAATATAGTATTTATAATTAGAATGCATATTTGAAACACTGCTAATGGTAGCTAGTTAGTGCAGGTTTTATGTATATGTACAAAAATTATATACCGTTATTTACGCGAGCGCAAGACAACATATGCAAGATACGTTTATTACTGTTGGGTTGATTGGACTGAGGGAAAAGTGTGGGGGGTTGGGGGGTGGAAGCCTATCACAATTCTTGCCCCGGGTGAAGGAAAGCCTAGATCCTGTCCTAGCCTTCTACTGGCGTCTTGGGTGGAAATAAGGTTCTCGTTGTTCAACATGGGAGTAAGGATTCTCTCGTGGGGCACTCACCCTCGGAAAGTGTCGAGGGAGCGGAGACGCTGGCGAGGTGCGGGGATTGGCTGCAGCGAGGATGTAGACTTGCGTGGTGGCTCTGCGGCTAGCTCCATACTAGTGGGCATTATGACTGCCTGTCGCCGGCGCCCCAGCTTGGCACGTATCAGTGACGTCACACTGCACAGCGCCCATAATGCCGTCAGTACAAGCACCCACATCACCAGCGCTGTAACACACCACAGACTACATATATAAAACACTTGTTTTCCGGTACCCATACCACAGGCTAAATAGTTACGGAAATGAACAATTTGCGAGTTCAATGATCGACGTGTTAGAATCCTCATATAGGTCGTTCGGGATAAGGTGAGCACTAAATATTTAATCCCTTGAAAAATATCACTAGCCATTACTGCATATAATTCTGTATTAACTCTAGTTGCGTTACTGCTTGTATGGTTGGCAGCGAAAGTACGGAAAATATTTCTGTATATTTTCCTATTTAAATACAGTAATTTAGAATCGAAATCAAATTAAATCGACACAATTATATTCCATATAACGAATAAACTTTTATTATCAAACAGTATCGATTCATACTGACCGCATAATTTATCTTACACGCTCAAGCATCAAGTTACGTGTCCAGAGAGGTTAGACATTTCCCGTTGTTAGCCGTTACGCATAGAAAGATACGATTTGACTGGAAATAGAACTTTAGCAGGGCTTTTTTGAGTGTTCACTTTATTCCGAACCACCTAGCTATACTATGCATTCGTTTATTGTCTTGTTGTTCCAGTAAATAGCAGCTAATGGACAAATGGTCGAGGCTTGTGTATAAATAGTACAATGGATTCTTACATGCATGCCGTTGAACTCGCGAAATTACTCCTTTCCCTATAAACAGTAATACAGACGTGAAACGACATGGCGGCTCATTTGACACGGGAGAACTTGGCCGCTTATTGGCTGCCCGAGGTTGTTGATACCAGCCCCGTGTATGTTTGGTTCCTGCTTGTTACTGCCGGTTTCCTATTGGTCTGGCTGCCGGCTAGCAGGGCTGCCGCCTTACACTGATTGGCGGTAGGTGATTCCGCCATCTTGTGGGCCAGGGAAGCCATTTTACTGGCGTGTGTGACTGCGTTTGCTGTCATATCTGCTATTTCACATCTGTATTACTAAATATTCTGTCCCATACTCAGTTCATAGGTGCCTGATGATGGAGACAGATTGCAGTCTCTGAAACGTCGCATTTTGTTTTGCCGCAAGAAGACTATTGTGTTCGTCTGTGTTTTCGTTATCTTACTGTCCACAGTTATTGTGTACTTGCATTCGTTCGCCTTCCTAAAGGTGTCTGTGTTTCTGCTGTGTCGTCTACATCCAGATTTTCTGTTGTTCGCTCTGTTTTGGCGGTTTGTTGTTGTAGTTATTTTTTTGTATGTTATTTCGGACTTACTGGTGGAATTCCGTTTGCTGAATAATCTGAGTTATTAATTTTCACGTGGTTTGTTTTTTTGGTGCCTGGATCCTCGTTTATGTTCATTCATATTCT
Organism: Medauroidea extradentata; assembly: GCA_003012365.1. NCBI lineage: Eukaryota > Metazoa > Arthropoda > Insecta > Phasmatodea > Phasmatidae > Medauroidea > Medauroidea extradentata. The sequence goes on along the minus strand of PNEQ01069265.1, from coordinate 60,118 downwards.
TGCAACTCACTGACAGAATTCCTTGTGGGATTGTATATGTTTACCTATGTTTGCCAGTCGCAAAGTATTTTTATTTGTTTACTTGTTTGGTTGTTTGTGTGTATTCTCTGGTTTTCTGTGGCACACCATATGCTGCAATGGCGTACGTCCAAAATACTTATTTAGTCTGTAACTCGCCCCCGTTGCATGAATCGTTCAAAAATCCCACACGACTTATTGTTACATGAACTTAAAAACTGAAAAATTTTAATAGTTTTAATAATTATTATATTTATACGAGACTTTGTTTGTTTTATAGGCATATATTGCGACTATATTTTTACAGTAATTTGAACTTTCCAGCTATCATAGTTTTTGTATAATTGCATGTCAAAGCCAAAAATTTGCATAAAACGGTTTTATACAAGAAACGAAAACCAACTGACTCAAAGAAATGAAAACATTCCAACTGAAGAACAGTGTCGCGTACTACGTCTTGACATAAATAAAAAACTGGACTGAATGTTTTTTGTATTTTTTCAAAATTGTTAAATTTTAAATTAAAAAAGTCAACATTGTGTGTGTGTATTTTTAACACAAAAAAATTCAATACAACATTTTATAGATGACCAGTTGTAGCCTGTGACACTGTTATTCAGTGGGAATTATTTCATTTCTGTAAGTCAATTGTTTTTCGTTTCTTGTGCAAAACAGTTTTGTGCAAATTTTGGCTTTTACTTGCCATTATACTAAAACTATGAATGCTAAAAAAATTTCATTACTGTGAAAAATTTTTACAGCGTACGCCTACAAAACAAACAATATCTCGTTTTAATATAAAAAATATTAAAATAATAAAAATCTGGCATGAACTCCCCCCTAAGGCTCGATTTCAGTCGTCATATTGAATTTTATTATTTTCCCCTTTTTTTTTAATTCTAAGAAGAAAAATGTTAAATAAGTGATTATACCTCAAATTCTATCTACATTTCGCTATAGTACAGACCTTGCGATTTACCTGTTAACTTACAGTTATGCGGCAATCTGTGTGGAAAATTATTTTATATTCATAATTTGCCCGAAAAATTGCGATCTAACTATACGTTACTAGCTCTACTTCCATGCTCGTATTGTAGCTCAAGGCAAATAGAATTTGCGGCATAGTCGCCGATTTAACATTTCTCAGAATTTCGAAAACAGCGAAAAATAATAAAATTAAATATGGCGACTGAAACCAATCCTTAACAAGTTTCATGGAAGTTGGTAATTTTTTACCAGTATTTTAAAAATACTATACAGTTATTTGAGTCTGGCCGCTTGGCTCATTGGCTAGAGTTGCTGGTCGGGGAGAAAGGTAAGTTAGTGGACTTTACATCTCGTCGACAGCGAGATGATTAGAGACAGTTACATACAACTTGCTACAATGGCAGCAGCTGGGAGTGGAGTCGTCCATTGTCTTTGTTAAGGGGTATGGAAAGGTACTATGTCGAGCGGACGACTGGAACACTCTATCGTCAGTAAAATCTGAACTCCTCATCAAAATTCGATGAGATTTTTTTGCCGAATATATATTTTATCAGTTGACGTTTATTTATGTAGCACTGTACGGTAGTATGCTTTACTTCCGAATAAAAAACTAAAAACAGTTTTTAGAAAAATAGGGGCTTGAAACCACAAAATCTACAAAAATGGAAGACTGTGTTTTTTATAATTTTTAATATGATAATATACAGGCCTCTATGATAACCGAGTTTCAGAAATATTCGCGTTTTCATTTGAAAACAATTGTAACATCTGACAACGCGCTAGAATTTGTTAAGGATGTTCAAGTGCGACAAATTATAATTTTATATTTATATGAAATAGTGTTAGTTTTGTAGACGATACTTGTGAGTACAGTTTCCTCTCAGAAAACAATTTTAGCTTTTATAGTTTTCTCATAACGGTGTGACAAAGTCAAAATTTTCTTGTTCTATTGCCTTGCACATAGAGAAAATCAACTTACCTAATTGAATAAAATAATTTACTGTGATATTTCATCCCATGAGCTATACAATAAATCATTTAAAGTACCATAATGTAATATTTTGAATTATTTAAATAATCGCAAAAGTGTAGGAAAAAGTTGAAAATTCAGCAAAAATAGTTCACGGGATTTTTTTTTAAAAATGTCTTATTACGTAGCCCGAGGCATGTTAGTTCACTGTGAATTATTTCATTTACGTAAGTCAATGGCTTTTCACTACTTGCATGGTAGCAGAACATGCCAATTTTGACTTTGACGCCCCGTTATGTGATAGCTATGCGAGTTAAAATGGTTTCGTAAGAGGAAACTGTACTCGCAAGTATCGTCTAGGAAACTAATACTATTTCATATACATATAAAATCATGACATGATCGCACTTGAACAGCCTTAAGTCCATGACACTCACGGTAGTAGATGTTGACGGGATCCTTGGTGGTGTGTAGACTACAGGTGAGGTTGGCCTGGTGGTCCGTGCTGGGAGAGATCTGCAGCTCATACACGCCGAACTCCCTCACATCTGGATTCATCTCGCACACCACCTGGCTGCCCCATAACACACACTCACATTCTGCATAAGTACAAACACCAAGTTAGCCAGAGCAGGGGCAAAATACTCACCATGCATTCACCAGTGTTTCTCCCCGCACCTTATTCTTCGCTGGTTCCAACCTCTGTGGTAAGCAAGGACAGGAATTTTTCGCGAAAAGAATTTTGCCTTACTTCGTTTCAATGACTTATGTGCACACCTGCAGCTCTGCTTCGTGGTCAGTGATTGGATGTTTTATCTCACAGCGTCTGGGGGTTATACCAGCAAATCACCGACGTGTGGTATCGCTGTTAAATTTGCTCTGATTGGTATAGTCAAATGAAATACGACACTCCACATATAAGCACAGCCGATAAACACGAAGTAGAGTTGCAGGTGTGCTTGTAATGCAATGAAAAATAGTGGGGCAAGAACCTTAACGCGAAAACTTCCTGCCCCTAGTGATAAGAACTTCTTCTGACGCTCAGTGTAGTATGGATCAACAGTGTTCTTGAGCAAATTGGAATAATGCGCTAATCTGGTTATGTCATAGAAAATATATACTATATTTACATGATAGTTCACAGACAACAAGTCAACTCGTACATGATGCATCCACAGAAAATCCAGTTTGGAATGAAGATTTAAAGCTACGTTTGGTTTGACGTGAATCATCTTCACAGCCCGCGAAGGATTGATCTAACACAAATGGGCAAGTGACTAGTAGTTCAATGTAATAATTACTGGTCAAGTTACCTGTAATTGTTTGGAGAGAGAAAGGCCAGAGCCTCGCTCGTCCTCGTCACCCTCCACGTGGACCATCTTCTGGTGCTGAGGGTGAAACTGGAGCCAGACTGTAGGCCTCCCACCAGCGAATATGGACACTGTGCACACGTACATCAAGCTCTCCACAATAACTTGTCACTCACATGGTAAGAGACTTTATTATTCCTACATACGATTTGGCACCAGTAGGAGAAATAATTAGAATCCTATTTAGCCATACAGCCATCTAGGATTTTTCGTTCAGTTGAATTTTTTTTTTCATTTATTTAATTTTAACAATCCGTAGAGCCACTGATTTTTGTTTAAAAATATTTTTGCTCCAACTTGTTTCAAAGCCTTACTTTCACATCTGCAGCTTTGCTTCATTGTTATTGGCAGAGGGTCTTTGCGTTGAGTCGTACCTCATTTAATTGCGCCAACATCCATCTACTGCCCACGAAGCATAGTTGCAGATGCGCACATAATTCATTGAAACAAGGTGGTGCAAAATTGTTTTCTCAAAAAATCAGTGGCTGTATCCCACAGTTCCCCTAGATTGCATCAGGCGAATGCTGGGGTAGATCCTTGAAAAAGATTTTACTCCCAGGTTCTGTCATTTTGTTATGTTGTGTGTCACTGACTCTAGTGACGAGATGTAATACCTACTTACCTTTCTTAGGTAAATCTAGAGATGTGAAAAATTCGCGTTATTTTACGACAGCAGACCGGACTGCAAGCTGTTTTATGTACACTCGACGTCTCTCATTGGCCTACAATAACATGGCCTTCCGCAGATAACGCTTCTAGCCAATAGTTAAAAAAAAATGTACAGAAGTGGAATGACCAATATCCTTTGAAGAGTTTACACACGTAACCGTCATCACATAAACGCTCGTGCCCAATGAAAACTCAGGCTGTATTCAAGTATAATAAGGACATTGAAGTCCAGCTTACCACCAAATAATAACGCAAATTTGGCATGAATATACTTAGGTACCTGACAATTCGCGTTTTCTTTTGGACACAAGCTGTAATTCCAATAACTGTAAAGTAGTGTCGCTTTCACACTCGACCCTGAATTTATTTGACAAATCTTAGAGAGTACCAAACCAATAACAAATAGGGACCAGAAAATTCGCGTTTTCTTTCAGGCACGAGCTAGATGTGAAATATATCTAAGTTTGTGTCACTTTCGCCGTTGGTCCTTGACTTATTTGACACCTCTTGGAGAGCGGTGAACCAATAATAATGCCTCAAGTAAATGCAAACCGCCCGCGGCCTTAGATCTGGCAACCCTGTCAGGAAGGGTCATTTTAACACTTCTTTTGTCTCGCTAACGGCAACGGCTTCCCATGATTCGCCGGTATGTATTGCGCAATAACGAATCAGGTAGACTCTTTGTCTTTGGAGAGCTAAAAGAAGTGTTAATATGACTCTTTCTGACAGTGTTGCCAGATCTAAGGCCGCGGCCTTCTGCTAAAGACGGCTATACCTCTACCAATACTTTTCTCTTTTCTTGGTCTAAAGAAAATGTGTGGTGTGTACAACGTCGCAGATAAAGAAGGCACGTACCTTGTAGCAATCCTCGGAGAGAGAGTAGAGCCAGAGAGGATATGGAACACTGTTCTTGACAGTGAGGTAGGCCTCGTCCATGGACAGCGCACTGAGGTTCAGGCCCTGGAAGATCTCGGGTCCTGGATCCTCTACCCACGACATGGCGAGATGTCTGCAACACCACGTCACACCAAACACGTTATATAAGAACTAGACTATTACTCTGATCTTTTGTTACATGACCAAATTGAACGCTGACGTATTGCAGGCGAAGATAAGGGAATAGTGTACTTCAGCGGGGGTGCGGGGAGTATAATTTTTTTTCAACTAAAAAATATTGGTACTGATTGCATGTTACGTTCTGCAATACAGAGCCGTTCAATTTAGTCACACATAGAGATAGCCCGTCAGCATTGTTTTTGCACCCTTTGCGACACGCATATACCTAGATCCTCTAGTTAGGCGCTTACACATAAGATATTAGAGAAACATACACATGGATAGAGATATGAACAATTCACGTTTTATGGGCACAAACTAGAATTCAAACTACTGTGCGTTTGATTTATCGACACCTCTTGGAAGTCTCTGAGCCAATAATAAAAATACAACTAATGCAGGCCCTTATCACTGCGTCAGTTAAAGCAAACAATGAGCAGCTGCTTCAATTCACAATTATTTAGAGAGAATTATTTTCGGCAAAAAGAATTTTGTACCAACTTGTCCCAATGCCTCACCTTCATATATGCAGCTCTGTTTTGTGATTGTTGGCAGCATGTGCGTTCTGCAGAGGCATTGCTCATTCGACTGTCATTGATAATATGGTTACTGCGACACCACACATCTGTGACACAAAATATTTAGGAATACAGAAGTGAAATAGCTGGTAGAACGGCAAACTCAGCCACAAAATGGCTTCCCTGGCCAGTAACATGGTGGAAACGCCTCGAGCCAATCAGTGTAAAGTGACTGCCCTGCTAGCCGGCAGCCAGGCCAATAGGAAACCGGCAGTAACATGCAGGAACCTAACATCCACGGGGCTGGTATCAACAACCTCGGGCAGCCAATAAGCGGCGAGGTTCGCCCGTATCAAATGAGCCGCCGCGTCATTTCACGTCTGTATTACTATCTAGTCTGTGTCAGTGATTCGCAGGTAGAACTCAAAGACGCTGAAAGTTAAAATATCCAATCACTGACCACGAAGCATAGCTGCAGCTGTGCACGTAAGGCATCGAAACAAAGTGGGGCAAAACTCTTTCAGCGAAAAACAGGAGTCCCTACGTGTCGCCATTGCAAAATTCCTCCAAAGACATGACGAATGTATGGGTATGTGTACATACGCCATTGTTTAACATGTTTATACTAGAAAAACGGCGTGTCGTGATGATTGCACTAAACATATGCACGGAAACAGGAAAACAACAGGTCAACTGAACATGTATCATAATTAGAGATGATGGTTCATCACGGGAAAATTTGACTAGTTTGCATGGTTTCAACGTACGTTCAGCTTACGATAAGACGGCTGGCTTTCACTTGTATTTGGAGCTGTTACCCTATTTGACTGAGCCAATAAGAATCCCGCTATTGTACTATATGTAGAGCCACGATTTTATGGCGAAAAGATTTTTGCAACATTTGGCTTCAATGCGTCATGTGCACATATGCAGCTCCGCGACATCGTCTGTGATTGGATGATTTTACTCTCACTCGCCTTGGCAAATTACAGACGTACGGAGTCACAATAATCTTATTCTGATTGGCACAGTCAAATGCGCAACGTGTATGAACAAAGACACGCTGCCAGTAATCATGAAGCAGAGCTGCCGATGTGCACGAGAGACACTGAAACAAAGTGGGGCAAAAATCTTTTCGCGACAAAATCGTGGCCCTAACTATATGATACCTGTTATGTAGACAGTTGCGTTGTGTATGACGTACATCACCCAATCATACCTGTTGCAAGAAACTACAGTGTTTTCAAAGGTATGCTGGCACAAAACATTTTCGCGATATACCATCATCTCTAGTATTCATAAGTTTAGCTGTCCGATTAGATTCCTTACATTTTTGTACAATGGTGACACAACGCGGGTTTTCATAGTAAAAAAAATATTAGATTAGAAATAAAAAAAGCTCATAAAACGATGAAAAAATTACTATGGCAACTAATTTTCTTTTATTATTTTCTTTGCATCAAAATACCTGCACACACGAGATGTAACCCAATATGATAATCACTAAATTGTTTTTTTTTTGTTTATATGCTTTATCACGTGCCAACGAAGATTTGTGGTTACTTCGTCAAACATTTATGTTACCTAATTGCCATTTGCAGCACATATTAGATCTGAACAATTTTTTTCTGAAGTAAATTTGTTTTGATTTGATTTATTATGTTTAGTAAGAGCTTTGGCTAGAAGAACAAATATTTCATTTTATGTCTATGAAATTCCCACACCAATTCGGAAATCATAGTTTTTAAATAGCTGAACGTTATTTCATAAAACACAGAACCACTCCAATGGTCATAGCTTTCTCTTAAAAAAAAAAAGCTCAGAAATCCATTCATTGGTTTGGGAGCTGCGAAGCCACTGAGATACAGACATAGGCGTCAAACATATTATTTTAAAAAAACTTGAGCAATAGCGTTTTTACACAAACCCATAGATCCTGATTTGTTTCATAAGTTCTTTTATTGTACACGAACAATAAATTCTTCCAAATGTAGGTTCTGCCCACGTGTATAAGGCATAGTATTCTACAGTGTTGAGGCTATACACTATTTTGGCTCCAACAATTTCCGCAATTTTTCACTTACCCTAATCATTCGAAATCTAATAACATATTTAACTAAACAACATCCACGCGAAACAGAATTGAGCAACCCTGGCCGTCATCACATCTAACTTCTGCCACAGACTGAACAGTAATACAGACGTGAAATGACGCGACGGCTCATTTTATACGGGCGAACTTCAGCGAGGTTGTTGATACCAGCCCCATGAATGTTCGGCTCCTGTATGTTACTACAGATGTTTTCCATTGGCCTGGTTGCAAGTTTGTAGAGCATTTACCTCACGCTGATTGGCAGTACGTGCTTCCGCCATGTTGCTGGCCAGGGACGTTATTTTGCTGGCGTGTGCGACTGAGTTCGCTGTCTTACCGGCCATGTCACTTCTGTATACCTAAATATTCTGTGCTTCTGACGAGAATACGTCTTTGTGATCAGAAAGCCAAGCAGTTCGCGGAATGTTCGTAGCTCGCCGTCTGTATTCGCATCCCACGTAAGACGCGTGCTTGTTGTCAACAGAGAAAGTTGTCTCTCGCGAAAATGCCAGGCTGTATTTAGGCTGCGGTGTACCACGCACAGTTTCGCAACTCACCTGTCGTCGTGTCCTGTCGCACGCTGAGAACCTACTTTTGGGAAAAATTATTACTCGTGTACAATAAAATAACATGTAAACAAATCGAAATCTATGGGTTTGCGTAAAAATGATATTGCTGAAGTTTTTTTATAATATATTTGACGCCTATGTCCATATCTCAGTGGTTTCGTAGCTCCAAAACGGATGGCGATGTCCAAACGTCTCAATCATTATTTGAACAGATCACAGACTTCTAAATGTTAAAGGCCGTTAAATAGCAGCTGTATTATTTTCATCAATTTAGTTAGCCCAATCATGTGGTTTCGTTACATGTTGCCATGGTATATAGTGGTGATTGGCTAATGAAGTTCATGACAAACTCGCTACAGAGATAAAATTTCTCGGCCACGTAAATAAGTTTCTTATTCTTTCACACCTGTAAGCTATTCTCTAAAAATATCTGTGTACTCAAGTAGACAACAACTGTTCATTGGCTACAGAGTGTTATCTAATTACTAGCAGTTGAACCGTTAAAAATAACTATCGACTAATCATACAATGTTTTAGAAACTACTTTGACATGAGGAATTTACTTTCTCTTAGAATGAAACAAACACTGGGCCATCACTTTTATTAAGGAAAAAAACTTTTAAGCGTGTTGCTAAAATGAACACTATTGCTTCCGCACCATTGCCACAGACGTGCCATTGTAAACCTGTAGTGATTGTAACAGAGTCATAGGCGTGTTTGTAGGGCAGTTACGAAAGGGAAAGACTATCAATTGTTCTAATTCCCTTGAAGTGGTGTACAACGAAGACTGGCGTCAATATTGCTATGAACTCCAGGAAAATACGTGCAGTCTTGAAAATGTTAATCAGTCAGTAAAAGTAGCCATAGCAAACAAAGTTATTGTACATGCATAGGGCCTTCTATATAGTCTACAGTATGTAGAGATGACGGTTTATTGCGGGAAAACTTAACTATTTACTTGATTTCAACAAACGTTCAGTTTATTAGATAATTACTGGCTTTCGCTTGTACTTAGAACTATTGACTTTTTTGACTAAGCCAATAAGAATCCTGCTATTGTATTATTTGATGCCTGTCATTGGTCTGCAAACAGCTACGTTGTGTCAGAAATATATCACCGAATCATTTATGTTGCAAGCAACTACAGCGTTTTCAAGGGTATGTTGGCATAAAACATTTTCGCGATCTACCAACATATCTAATTATATGAGAAGATTTTTACATCAACTTGTGTACATATATTGAATGGACATCTGCAGCTCTGCTCAGTCGTTATTGCCAACGTGTCTTTTTACAAAAGCTTCGCTAATTTGACTATGTTAACGAGTACCTCACGTCTGTGATTTTCGGGTAGAACCACAAGATGCTGAGAGTTAAAAGTACCGAATCATTCTCCACGAAGTAGAACTGCAGGTGCTCATATAAGGTACTGAAACACGTTAATGCAATTTTTTTCGAGAAAACCACCCCAGCCGATAGTTATTGGCAGCTTGTCTTTGTGCAGAAGGGCTTCTTATTTGGCTGTGCGATATGAGGTTAAGGACGCGGTTACAGCAATTTTCATCACCATGATTTTGTTCATATATTTGTACCAAATATTTATTTTTCTTATTTTAGACATAAAATGTGGCTGAATTTTGCTCTTATTAAATTTATTTTCTCACAGTTTTTTTAGTAATGACTCGTTAAAATCAAAATTTGCATATTTTCATTTTAAGGACGACATTAATATCAACTCACATATGAAACTGAAAGAATTCACAGTGAATAACGATATTATAGGCTACAAGTTAGCCTAGACTAAACCACCAAATAAAATATTTTTGTATTCAAATAAATATGCTGAAATTTAAGCCAAATATTTAAAAAATTAAATACAAAAATATTTTATTTTGGGATTGAGTATAGGTGAACTTGTAGCCTACAACATCGTTACGTGCTGTGAATTTTGTTTAGTTTTAAATGTGAGTTGGTTTTAGTGTCGTCTTTAAAGTGAAAATATGCAAATTTTGACTTAAATGAGTCATTACACAAAAACTATGAGAGATAAAAAAAACTTCATAATAGTAAATTTAAGTCACAATTTGTGTCTAAAATAATAAGTACAAATATATCAATTGTTGTTGATCGCGCCCTTAATGTTATCGAGACACCACACGTCTGTGATTTGCATAGAAGCTCCAATACGCTGAGAGTTTAAAACAACCAATCTTTGATCATGAAACTGAGCTGAAGACGTTCACGTAAATCATTCCATCACAATCTGGTGTCCCAGATATTCGAGCTACGAGACATGCCGCGGGAGGTAACGTGTCGTGACAGACTTGTTCACGGGACAATGCCTGTATTTATAAATTCCAGCAAACGGCAGCTTTCACCGAGCAGCCGCCGCTCCTGACCTACCACAACACTGCCAGTGTCCGCACTCCACGTGGCCTTGTCGCTCGCGAGCCAGCCAACCACGCCGGTGTTTTTAGGTGAGACTATCTCAGCACAATGTAGCGATTCCCGGCGGGGTCGGTCCCCGGATCTTCGAATTTTCAAATCGTGCTGGACGATGCCGCTGGTCGGCGGGTTTTCTCGGGGGTCTCCCGTTTACCCCGCCCATTCATTCCGGCGCTGCTCCATACTCACATCATGTCACCCCTCACCAGAGCCTAAAGACCTAGATGTTAAAGGCTGACCAGATCTCTTCATTACACTCAGCCCAATGTAAATTTCAGTACGACATACAGGTACAGAAATGATTTGTTACTAATGGCTAGAGCCAACGAGTTCGTCGCGAAAAGATTTTTGCATAGTTTTGAAAATGACGGAAATGAGTTGGTACCCCTGATTTTCGCGAGAATATTTCTGCACGAACTAGTTTCAATGTCTTAGTTCCACCTCTGCAGTTCTGCCCCTTTGTTATTGGCAGAGTGTGTTTGTGTAAAGACGTTTCTGTTTGACTCTACCAGTCAGAATAAGGTTACTGCGAATATAACACGTCCGTTATAAGCAGTTAAACGTTAAGACACGTGATAGTTAAATTCAGCCAATCACTAACCAAGAAGCTGAGTCGCATTTGTACATACGAGGCACTTAAGTAAACTGAGGCAAGGCATGATTTTTTTTTGCCGCAGAATTTTTAAAAAGGTGTAGGCACGTACAGAAACCTCTACATTTGAAATGAAATTATATGGCCATCACTTAATGTCAACACCAGTGTAATTATTTGCTCTTAGAGGCGAAATGTGCGTGGTGTGTCGACCTTGACGCTCGTGATTTAAAAGCCTTGGACGCGTGAAACACGCCCACCTATGCAGCCACCTTACAAATCATGCAGAATTTTTCCTGCATTTCTTCCTGACTTTGAATTTGTCAAGATATTTTTTTTAGTATTTCAGCAGGGACATAGCTAAATAACTTGCTTTACATTACGCCCCTTTTATTCGAAATATTAAAGCGTTTTTTTAATTAGTTAAACTAATAAAAAATGTAAGGTAGTTAGACTCTCACACCATGTAATAAAGGCTATATAACCTCCAGTACCAATTTATCCAAATAATACGCATCAAATCGTAAAATGTAATGTTTCTATAAAGAGAAATTGCCGAATATTTACCAGGCCCTTTATACATTAGACAAGCGCTTAAGACCTCAATGATGAGCGCTGACCAAAATATCTCACTCTCATCTATTTATTAGACATAAATATATAATCTTAATTAAAGAGGTGACAAGGGAGAATATCAAAAGCTACTGCAGCCCTCAAGGTAAGAAAACATCCAAAATATACGCCTAAGTCTGAGCATCTACCCCACCATTGTCGCATCGTGTCATACCACTGACCAGTAGTAGCACAAGATTGTGGAGCGTACATTTTTTTACCCGAATATCTGGCGAGTGGACCCACTTAGCTGACCGACAAGCTGGGCTTTCACCGCAGCTCGCCTCTCAAGTCCAGCCACGTACCGCACCGCAAACGTGCGAGACAGTTTAACAGAGGATCTGGTGCACGCTAACTCTCTCCCTGACTCTGTAGCAGCTCTCGTCTCTTTCCCTGTAAACTCCCTGCGGCCCGAGACTGTCTGCAGTGGAGTGCCCAAGAATTTGTGTATTAAGAAGGGGGGAGGGAGTCTACTTGAGAATATTATAAACGAACACGACCACCTCTGTAAAGAGGGGAGTCCAGGGATCTTCTCAAAGAAAATACTTGAATATCAAGATGCAAAGTAATGCTATTTTAGCAATTTTCGAAACGAATAATTAAACATAGTACTAGTGGAAATAATTTTAATTATTGACATGAAATTTGTTTGGTCTTATAATTTCCTTAAAATATTTTTTTCTGACAAAAACGTGGGATTAGAATCAGCAGCAGATTAAGGAACCGGGAGGGGGGAGGGAGATGGCCTAGGTCCCCCTTTTGACTTTTCATGTATAGTTTATCTGTAAAATATTACAAATTTTTAAAGGGGTATGTTAAATTTTCTGTCCATAGCACCATTTTGCATCTTAAAAACTAAATTTTTTTTCAGGGGAGGGCCTCCGGGCTCCCTGCCCCTTCTTCGACTTGGGGTATGGATATACCTACATTTTGGGAATGCCCCTAACCCACCAAAACAAACCTAGAGTTGTATCCGCTACTGATTAAAACCCTTAAAACCACCTGCCCTGATTACGCCACTGATTACCTGGACGCTGACGGCGAACTTCCACAGAAATGTTCAGGGACATGACGTTCTCTGAACCACTCCATCTCTCGAGCCTGGCCACCGTACATCTCGCGACAATATTCCTGCACCGCCATATCGGTTCAGTGCCTTACGCGCACATCTGCAGCTCTTCTTTCTTGGTTATTGGCAGCGTGTCTAGTGTTGAGGCGTCACTTATAGGACTGCGCCAACCAGAACAAGGTTACTGCGACAAAACCAGGAACCCCTGTTTTTCGCGAAAAGAATTTTGCTCCAGTTTGTTTCAGTGTCTTACGTGCACATCTGCAATTCTACTTCATGGTTATTGGCAGCGTGTCTGTGTGAAGAGCCGTATCTCATTTGACTGAGCCAATTACAATAACGTTCCTGCAACAACACACGTCTGTGATTTGCCGGTAGAATACCAAGGCTCGTGAGAGTTAAAACATATCCGATCACTGACCACGAAGCAGAATTGCAGATGTGCACGTAAGGCACTGAAACAAAGTAGGGCAAAATTCTCGTCGCGAAAAAACAGGGGTCCCTACAAACCAAGCGTATGTGATCAGAAGGTGGAAGACGGTGAGAGATAAAAACACCGAATCACTGACCACAAAGCACAGCTGAAAACGTGGATGTGAGGCATTGACATAAGTCGTTGCAGAAATCCTCACGCTAAAACTGTCGCTCCCTAATCATAGTTAGAGGCAGGGAAAGTTAGTGCCCACAATAACCTGCAAGCTAGACTCCTGTGTCAATCTTCAACTACTTCTACATTGGTTGCTGCTGAATCGACGTTGATCCGAAACCCGGGAGCATGATTCGATCCTTAGTTTCTTACGTTATTTATTTATTGGTTCTCATTTCTCTGGGGCGTGCCCTAAATACTATAATTCAATTGAATACACGAATAAACGATTGAAGTATAGATTGTACTAAAATTATTTTGTAATAATTTCGTATTAATACCTGAAACAGATACTAAATAATAATACAGACGTGAAATGACCTGGCGGCTCTTATGATTAGAGGCACGATTATTTCGCGTATTGATGCTAGGTCAGGGTAAATGCCAACAATGTATACTTCACTACTTCTGTAATTAGACGACAGCTGTTTCAACACATCTTTGACGACTGCAAGCCAGTGATAAATAAGGAAACAAGTCGTGGTGGTAACACGTGTTACGGTTAGAAGCCAATGGATATTTGACTTTGGCCAGTGTGTGTATAGGTCTGAGAAGTCTAGGCTGTTGCCAGATGAATACGCGAAATACTCGTGCCTCTACTTATGATACGAGCGAACTTCGCTGCTTATTGGCTTCCCGAGGTTGTTGATACCAGCCCCGTGTATGTTTGGCTCCTGTATGTTACTGCACGTTTCCTATAGGCCTGGCTGCCGAGCAGCAGGACAGTTACTTTACGCTGATTGGTGGTAGGTGTTTCCGCCATGTTGCTGACCAGGGAAGACATTTTGCTGGCGTGTTTGGTTGAGTCCGCCGTTCTACTGGCTATTTCTCCTCTGTATACTTAAATATTCTGTGCCTGCAATAAAATGATGCCAAATGGTAAGGCGATGTCGTAGTGAACGAGAGAATTAAGTAAGCGTTTAGCGTCGATGTATACCTACAGCGCTGGTAGAGGGTAACACGATGTGGCTATGGAGCAGCGACGAGATGAAGGGGCAGAGAAAACGGGAGATCCCCGAGAAAACCCGTCGACCGACTGCATCGACCGGCACGATTCCCACGTGCGAAAATCCGGGGATCGATCCGTCAGGTAATCGAACCCGGATCGCCTTGGTGGGAGGCGAATGGTCTGATTATTCGGCCACCGCGGCCCATAGGCGGTGTCGTAATTATGCGCGTAATAGGTAGAGCCCACGATTTTTCGTGAAAAGAATCCTGCAATAGATTGATTCATCGCCTTATGTGCACATATGAAGCTCTGCTTTATGGTCAGAGATTGGTAGAGACCGGAAAAACTTGCGGATTCAATGACCTACATGTTATAACCCATTCTCCTATGCACACTCGAGCCACCAACCATTTGTCCATGAGCTGCTTCTCATTGGAACAGCGTACAATGAACGAATAGGCGGGACTTGAATGTGCATAGGACAATGGATTCTAGCATGCAGGTAATTGAATCCGCGAATTTCTCCGGGCCCTAGTGATTGGCTGTTTTTAACTCTCAGCGTCTAGGGTTCTATTTGCAAATCACAGACGTGTGATGTCACAGTAACCTTGTTCCTGTTGGCAGAGTCAAATGAGCCACGTCTGTGCTATAATACATTCTGCTAATAACCACGAAACAGAGCTTCATATGTGCACATAAGGCATTGAAACAAACTGTTGCAAATTATTTCCGCGAAGAATCGTGGGCTCTATTCATAGGTCGGTTATTGTACGCATGATACTTTAGACAGGGGCTGTTGGTCTTGGTTGTTCACCTGGACTGTTCGTCTGTATTTGCTGATTGGCGAATAACTTCCGGCCGTGTTGAGACAGGTTGTGGTGGTTTGAACTACCGCCTCCCTCTTCGACGATACGGGTTCGGCAAACAGACGAATCAAGAAAAGCCATTGCCATGGGAGAGCATGAAATACTAACACCATGGCCTTTGTTTGCGAGGTCGCCAAACTGAAGGTCGAGGCCTTCTAATGAAGACAGCAATGACACTTATCGATATCGCGTAGATACACGGTACTGATAAATGTATCTGATTTGTGGTGAAAACAGATTTATAACAAATTGTGTCAATGCCTCATGTGCACATCTCCAGCCATGATTAAATATGTGTCTGTTGTTTTTAACTGTAAACTTTTCAGGGTTCTACCCGTTAGTAACAGTTACGTGGTATCGCAGTAACCTTGTTATGATTGGCATATTTAAATGTCTGCACAATACCCTGAGACAATAACCACAGACTAAATTATAATACAGACGTGAAATGACGTGGCGGCTAATTTGATACGGGTGAACTTCGCCGCTTATTGGTTGCCCGAGGTTGTTGATACTAGCCCCGTGTATGTTTGGTTCCTGTATGTTACTGCAGATTTCCTATTGGCCTGGCTGCCGGATAGTATTGCAGTCACCTTACGCTGATTGGCAGTAGGTGTTTCCGCCATGTTGCTGGCCAGGGAAGCCATTTTGCTGGCGTGTGTCACTGAGTTTGGCGACCTGCCTGCTATTTGACATCTGGATTCCTTAATATTCTGTGATTACATCAGTGTTTACTGAGCTCGTGGCTGAAACTCTGAACCACTACCAAACATCGACACTGGCTGACTCCCGAACTATGTTGTCATGATATGTACAACTGGTCACTGGCTGTAGCAGCAGCCAATAAACACGTAGCTGAGGACAAGATGTATTCAGAACTGTGGAGTTCAGCAGGAAGGTCGTCAAACCAATCACATTTCCAAGGTTCTGTGTATCACGATATTGAAACGAGAATGTATATAGTGTTTCCTCCAAATGCCAAATGCCGTTTTAATACCTCTATTTTAACGGTTTTAAGTCCAAAATTTCCCCACACTGGCACGTTTTAAAGGCCTCGCTAACAGTTTTGCAACACGCCGGCATAAACAATTTTACTAATGCCTGTATTCGCATTGACTATAATTATAGAGACGATGGTTCATCACGGGGAAACTTGACTGTTTTCTGGGTTTCAACACACGTTTAGCTTATGAAAAGGTTACTTCCTTTCGCTTGTAGGCTACATATAACTGATACCCTATTTGACTGAATCAATAAGAATCCCGCTATTATAGTATTTTATGCCTGTTATTGGTCTGCAGGCAGCTACTTTGTGCCAGACGTGTATCACCCAATCACTCATGCCACAAGAAACTACAGTGTTTTCAAAGGTATGTTGGTACGAAACATTTTCGCGATATACCATCATCTCTTAATATAATACAAGAAAGACTGACTTCAGTGACCAGTGAAATTAACAAAACTTGGTACTGGAAAATTTTGCTGAATCATGTGAGGATATGTCAGACCTCAGACTAGTTTTTAATGAATTAACGTATGTAACTGGAAGATAGTTTATCAGACAAGTCCTGAAGAAATATGAGCCAATAAAAACCGACCGGGAAATTTCGCGGGTCCAACGACCTACCGGCTATAGATTCCACAGTCCTGTATACACTCAGGTACTTGTATATTGTCTGCTGATACAGTGAGTGGACAAGGTAGTGCGGAAGATAGGTGAGTGTTTTCATACAGAATTGTTATTGGCTCGAAGTCTGTAAGACTAATTTACTTGTAAATTACGATCCTTGAAGCATACATAGAAATGTGTAATCTAGCTGTCAGGTCACTAGAACCCATGATAAATTTCCCTGTCCGTATAGTACAACTAAAAAACAAAAAAGTAGCAGCATTACCTGTGCAGAGCTGCGACGCTTGTACAAGTCTAGAGAATAATGCCAATCAGAACTGCAGAGCTCTACTAATCATATCAAAGATAATACCAAGTGTCACAAGATAAACCAGCAACCGTCGTACAACTGATTATCAGTATCTAAATTGGCACACTCCATACTTCACGAGGCCTTGTAGGAATAGAGAGATAATGTTTAGCAAACATTCGCTTTCATATCATGTTCGTACATTTAACAAAAGCGAAGTTTATATAGGAGTCGCTCATATGAGGGCATGATATGTCTCTATGCGCCAGGGTAGTAGCTAATTTGGGGAGGGGTTTGAGGGATAAAACCCCCCTCCCCAAGCAGTCACTAAAATATATTAAAAGGTTAAAAATATTTTGACCAGTACAATGTTCAATGTTTCGTTATGGAAAATTGCTAAAACAGCGCTATTTTTAACCTTGAAATTTATATTTCTCGGGGGAGGACCCCAGCATCGCCCACTTTAAAGGGGTGGTCGGTGTTTGTTATATTACTCTCAGGTTAACCACCCCCCTCCCCCCGCCTACGATTTAAACAAATCCTGGCCTCGACAATGCCATGCTGTATTTGAAAATTCTTAGCTTCTGTTTAACATTGGTCACACGTTTTTGGGGCAAAGTTTCCTCCTTGATTTGACAAGTCAAAAATACGTCAATCCGATTTTGAACGCCTATGATTCGAGTCAGTGAGTGTTTTAATGCAGTTCGGTTACTGGTTCAGAGTCCTTACGGTGTCCTTACCTCAAGACCCCAGATATCGGTTAAAATATTTTTGTACCAACTTACATCATCACCTTACATGTACGCAGCTCTGTTGCAGCAGCATGTCGTTCTGCAGATGTATTGCTCATTTTACTTTCTCATTTACAACAATATTTTAGTGTCGTCCTTAAAACCCTAACAAGCAGATTTTTACTCAAGTGCGCCATTACGTAAAAACTATAAAAGATAAAATAAATTTATATAAGCAAAAATTAGTCAAATTGTGTTAAAAATAAAAAAGAAATATATCTGGTACGAATATAAAAATTAAAACATAGTGATGAAATTTGTTGTAGACTGTGCCCTTTATGGGAAGTGTTAAGCGTTGCAAAAGCGAATAATTTTATGTTTGTTCGACATAGCGTTAGTTTCATAGACGTTGCTCGTGACTACATTTTCCACTTTATAAATTGTTGCCACGTGATCACCCTTAAACAATTCTATCGTATTTTCAGTTTTTTAGCCATAACATTTATTAAAATCGCATTACCAAAATTTTCTCCTCGACAAAGCCTGGGAAGTATTCTTGACAAACTACTTGACATAAATAATAATGTAATCTTCCATTAATCCATCATGCAGATTCATTGCAAGAGACTTCTTGAAAGTTAACCTACGATTCTCTTGCAATGATTCTGCATGACAAAATAATTGAATATTCCATAACTATTTATGTCAAGCAGTTTACCTATGCTCTGTCGATGAGCAAATTCTGATTATATAATTTGAATAAATCTTATGGCTCAAAACCTGAAAATGCATTAAAACTGTCTAACATTTAAGAGACGCGTCCAGAAAGGTTAGACAAGATACTAATCGGCTGAAAATAGAACTTTAGCAGGTCTTTGTTGGGTTGTCACTTTGTCCTGGACCGACTATACAAGCGTGTCTCGCACTGCAGCAGAGGTAAAAGCGACAAGAGAGGTGCGAGACGCGAGTATACTTGTTTACCCGGCCAGCACGGGTAGGTTTACGTAACACTAGCGAGTAGCGCGGGAAGTGGGGCAAGCAGGTTGGTAGCAAGCAGCAGGCAATGTCCTCAACAAACACGCAGGGCAGTGCAGCCAACCCTGACGTCGACCCAGCATCTCTGGTCCACATCTGCGCGTCGCCACGCGTGTCTGCATGTCTTCTACTCCGAGTACTAAAACTCGCTCTAGAAATAGTTTGTTAAGGCCTTGTTACGGAGTTTTGCAGTGATTTCGAAAATATTTCTTTTATTGCTACCTAATACTCATCAAAATTTCGCTGCACAGTTTTGACACTTATATGTTATAATTTGTAGCTGAATTTTTTTGTAGAATTATACTGAACGGTTTTTTAGATTTCACTACCCAAAGTACTACGTTTTTCGTCGTGAAAATAAGCAAAAATTAAGGAAATTATTATTATTATTATTATTATTATTATTTGCTGGCGAATGGTACATTATTTTGAAAACCGCGACCACAGTATTGTGCATCGTGTGATTGCACATTGATTCAAATTTTTTCAAAACTTTTGTGGTTAAAAAATACTTGAGTTATTGGCACCAGTCTGAAAAAAAAAAAAAAAAAATCGGGAACAAGCCCTTAAGTTGCCACACGTGCGTACCGGAGCGCTAAGAGTGTAGGGTTGGTAGAAATGTTTCCCAGACATCCGTGGCAGCACTTCTAACCTTTTTTATAAAACAGTCACATATATACTAAAGTTACCAGACTTGTATTCTAACAGTTGTATAAGTTTGCATATTTACAAGGCGTGAGTATGGTAACTGTCCCACACTGCGTTTAGGGTCGTTACCAAGTAAGGTGGAGCTTTGGTAAAACACGCTTTACATTCGAGAGGACCCGGGTTCGATCCCTGGTTCCGGCCATTATGATTTCGGTTTTCCAGGGTTTTCCGAATTATCACTCCTGGAGAATGCTGCGATGATTTCTTAAACACGCACTGGCCGACTCCTCTTCACCATTTCCACCGTGTTACTCTATCGAGGCCATGTACCGTTCGAGGGCACGTGAAATAAATTAATTACTTCCTAAACATTCTAGTAAGTTTTTCTCCGCGTGATGCCATGTGTTTATACAGGAGAAAAAAAAAATATATATATATAATGGCAGCTACAAAATACACTGAACAAAAAATTTGTAGGAAGTCTTTCCTGAAAAATTATTTTTTAGTAAACACATAAAAAATTTTTTGTGGTGACAGCAAAATGTTAATAAATTTTGCAGAGCATAGATGTCACAAAATTATTTTTTATCTGTGATATTTTGTTGCCACTCACCCTGCGTTATTTCTTGGTTACTAAAAATAATTTTACTTTCATCAATAAAACATTGTGGCACCAAAAATAATATAACTTGTATACTACAAAATGATTTTGTAGGAAAGACTGCCTACAATTTTTTTCTTTCAGTGTAAGGGCTGTTGTACACAGTAAAAAAATTGTTTAATTTCCTATGAATTAAATTGAAGTAAATAATCTATACGAAGTTTGGGAATTTTTCCGTACAATATTGTATCATTCTCATCGAAATTTGGCATTTTCGCTATACGTGATGCTTTATAGTACACTTAAATGGAATATGTACCATAATTATGTGGGAAATTTCTTCGTTTTATGCACGTTCTCAGTACTCCTATACACGTGTGGTACATGCCCAAACAAATTCTTACAGTGGAGCAGATTTGAGAATATTGGATGTCACGAACGAATTTTTTTGAGTTCAATAAGCGGTATCACAGAATATTTTAGCAAGCGTCATAAATGACTCGATACTGTTTCTTGCAACTAATAAAAAGTGTAACGCATGTTCGGTCATATACGTTTCAACTAATCATAAACCAATGCTGTAAGAAAAAATCACATGAATCACCGAATGCATTCGGTAGACACTATTTGATGCGTACAGCACGCAATTGTTTCTTTCGCTTGCAACACGTCAACGATCATCGACACTCCACAGGAACGCGTTGTGAATCAGAGATTCTTTGCCATCTTGCGTTACGGTGATTTTTAATAACTTATATTTATGGCACAATTTCGTACTGTTGGTAGGGATAAGGAGAAATCCTAAACATTTTTGGTTTCATAAAAGTCTTCAAAGCAGCATTGCGTGTTGCGATGTAGCCTACACGATTACAGAAGACAATTACAGTACCAACCAAAAACATAGGGCCACCCATACTTATAAGGTACACCCGTCCCGGATTTATAATATTGGTTGGAGCGACTCTGTGCAATTTTTTCTGAATATAATCGCCATAAGCTTCATTTTTGTTCAAATAAAGCAGGATTCGCAGCAGAGGAAAATTATTTGTAATTTTATTTTGCCTTTTTGTGAATAATAAACACAAGGGAAAAACACTCAAAAACACACATTACACGCCTGTGTGAAATCATGTTTTACACACGTGGTATAAATATTAATGTTACAGCTACACTCTAAAAAATAATTTGTAAATTTATCAGTCGTACGTATAGGAGCGCCAAGAAAGTAGGTATGGTAGAATAATTATTGTTTCCCAGACATCCATGAAAGCACTCCTAAACCTTTTTATAAAAACAGTCAAATGTATACTGAAGTTACCAGACTTGTATTGTAACAACTGTAAAAGTTTGCATATTTACAAGACGGAAGTATGGTAACTGTCCCATACTGCGTCTGGGATAATAACTTTCTAAACATTTTAGGAACTTTTTTTACAGTGTACTTCTTGCCAAACACATCCACTAACAATCCTAGGCAGAAAACACACGGCGGCTAAATCAATACCACAAATATATACACACGGAATTTGTGGAATATTGATACAGTTTTCTCTGTATTTTAAAATCATATCTATGGCTAAAAAGGAGGATGAATTAATTTTTATTTACTGTGATTGCTTAGTAGTATTTTACGTTCATAAACAATCTACTTCAAAAACAAAATACATTAAGATACCTGAAGTAGTTTTTGTGTTATTATTTTTGTACAATATAATGCAAAATGTAGTGATTTTTTAGTTTCGCGATATATTCATAAATTCATAGCTTGTAAATAAATAAATATAGAAAAACGTTTATTTGAACAAAAATTAAGCTTATGGCGATTACATTCAGAAAATAATTCTCAGAGTCGCTCCAACCAATATTATGAATCCGGGACGGGTGTACCTTGCATGTATGGGTGGCCCTATGTTTTTTGGTTGGTACTGTATTTCACAGGGTTAAACTGTTTCCAGATGAATAACAAGTGTACCGTACCGCCGTACCATAATTCTCGTGTACCGAGAAGATGGAGGCGAATTCATTCCTCGCCTCTTGCACTGGAGAGAGTAACTGCTCGTATTAGTGTAATAGTTTCATAATGTGGTTATAAGTCACGAGGGTAGGTTGGGTAGAACAACATTTCAGCTTGTGGTAAGGTTAACTCTACTACAGGTTAGAAAGATCAATGTTAAAAGTTTGGCACAGGGACGATTTCTGCCGCTTGAGCGCTGGTATCGGTAAGATGTGAAAGCTGACCAATCACAGAGCTCTCGTGAATTTGATGTTACATGAAGTTCATAACTTGGGAAAGTCGAAATTTGTTTGTTTTTCCACTTTAAAATTAAACTGATTAACGTCTTTCTTTGCCAAGCCTAGTCAAATTAAATTTTTCTGCGGACTCGCATTTGTTTTTACATCCGTTAGTGATTGCAGCGCAACTAGCGGCAGAATTTTTTCCTCTACCAAACTCTCTCATAAAAAAACACATTTTCGTTCTAACCTGTAGTAAAATTAATATTACTTGAGGCATTCAAACGTTCAGCAAGTTACGAGAACTGCTTCTAGGTCGAGAACTGGGTAATCTGCTGTTAGCAGGTGAAACTAATCAATTGGCACGAAAAATAGTAAACAATAAACATAACCACAATGAAGTGAGACTGAATGCACAGCGCTTAATATCGAAGAAAGAATCACCGAACAAATCCACTCTAAAAAAACAGTTCGTAAATTTACAAGACGTGCGTACAGGAGTGCTAATAAAGTAGGAATGGTATAACTGTTTCCCATACTTCCATGGTAGCACTCCTAAACTTCTTATAAAACAGTCAAATGCATACCAAAGTTACCAGACTTGTATTGTAACAAGTGTAACAGTTTGCATATTTACAATGCGGAAGTATGGTAACTGTCCCATACTGCGTTTCGGTTAATTACTTCCTAAACATTTTAGGAACTTTTTTTTACAGTGACTGTATGTAATGTAAATAAAATAACGTGTTAAAAATGTTGTGTGGAGGTAGCACTTAGTAAAATGTTTATTTAATTGGATAAAATGTATTTTTTTTCCTGCTGACAGATAAAACCTGGTCGTGTATGACAGAACCTCACTAGAGCTCGGGACATACAATAACTAGCTTGCAAATATAGCAAATGACAAGCACTCCTTCTTTACAATTCTGGTAACACTAGTATACACTACACTGTAACTTAAAATTTATTGTAACGCTACCATTAATGTATGGAAAACGATTTTACCATACCTACTTTATTAGCACTGCTATAAATTGGTATGGTAAGGTTAGAAATATTTTTTCAGTGTAGTTGCCGAGACCAAAAACACAGAACAGTTAGGAATACAGAAGTGAAATAGCTAGTAAGACGGCGAACTCAGTCACACACGCCAGCAAAATGGCTTCCCTGGCCAGCAACATGGCGGAAACGCCTACTGCCAATCACGGTAAGGCGACTGCAATGCTAGTTGGCAGCCAGTCCAATAAGAAATCTGCCGTAATATATACTCGGGGCTGGTATCAACAGCATCGGGCAGCCAATAAGCGGCGAAGTTCTCCCGTATCAAGTGAGCCGCCACGACATTTCACATCTGTATTACTATTTAGTCTGTGGCGCCACTGTCTGCAGTTAAGACTCCATGTTCAGTGGTTGGATGGTCTTAATTCTTAGCGTCTTGGTGTTCTTACCCGCAAATCACAGACGTGTGGTGCCGCGGTAACCTTTTACTCATTGGTAGAGACATGAAAATTTCGCGTTTTACCTTAGGTGGAAGCTAGTTATGCTGAATGACTACGAACTTCATTCGAGGCTATCGAATATCTCGCTTTAATTATATCCGAGAGCTTTGAAGTAGAGACCTGAAAAATTCGCGCTTTCTTTTGGGCGCAAGCTAGGCTTGAAGCAACTGTAAGTTCGAGTCAGTTTCACAATTGTGCCTTGACTAGTTTGACACATCCTGTAGGACAATGAGCTAATAATTAAGAAGTAACTATATACAGGCGCAGATATGTGGTATGACTATGTCAGGGAGCATCCAATGAGCGGCTGGTGTACACTTGAGTACACATATATTTTTGGAGGCTAGCCTACATGGCAGTGAACCCGCGAATTTTTCCCTTCTCTACTAAGAGGTAATATTTACAGGTTGTTTCAGAAATACTTTTACAAACTTGGAAGGCGGGCCCCTTACACCAACCAGAAATAAGTGCATATATAAACACAGGTCCGGAAATCCTTATATTTTTAGTTATTAATGAAAGTTCAGTTCAATATGTTGCAAGGTAACCTGTGGTATAATTAATGCGGTTCTATAATTTAATTATGTTATTATGTTGATGCCCTCATTTGTATCATCTATGGCGGATGTTTGAGAATTTGACAGGGTACGACAGTGCACGATACGACGTGTGTATGTGTGTGGAGAAGCAAGGGGATGTCATTTCGAACATTTACTGTGAGTTTCTGACATTAGCAGCGGTGAAACTGTCATAAACTCAGAGAATACATGTTCGAAATTACACCCTCTTGCTTCCTCACACACGTGCATGTGTCGGATTACGTACTGTCGCATCTTGTGAAATACCCCTACATGCATCCGCCATAGATTATACAAATGAGAACATCAGCATTCTTGTATCAATAATATACTTCAATTACCTAACCACATTAATTTTACTACCACTTACCTTGCAATAATTGAACTAAACTTTCATTGATAACTCTGAAACTATGTATTTCTGGACCTATGTTTATATCAACTTTTTTTTATCTTGTTTGTGTGTATAGAAACCACCCTATAAGTTTGTAAAAGTATTTCTGAAACATCCTGTGTATCATGAAATTATTTTTGAAAGTACCATTCAGTCACTGACTGCGTTTTATTTTATTTTAATAGGTAAACGTTTTGAGTCGAAAAATCTTTCTTTGAACATACGACAACGCAGATTAAGCGCCAACAGTTGTGGACTAATATGTTATTGGTTCTCACTGCAATGAATAAAGACTGAGTTCCAGAAATAGTTTTCCTTGTCTCAGAAACTGCCTATCTAAGACCTTCGGCCGCATAAAAAAAATTTACTGTTCAAGTAGCCAGTTCTCAGAAATACATTATCTGTATTTTATATCACGCAGTGGCACTGTATCTTCACCCACAAAGAAACCCAAGGCTTGTTGATGAACCACAACACGTTATCTAATAACGTCTTTTATTTGACCTGTAAGAATACCACGTTGACGCTCTATGACTACTGAAAACACTGCTTAATGTTTACAGATATAAATTAACTTGTAAATTTGAGTGTTTCAACCAATAATCATTTTCATTCCTACTGTAAGCTTGTTGATTTTACACCGCATATTAAGGCTTGGCATCAATTGCCACATTGAATTTTAAGTTATTATTTTTCGTTTCTTTTTTAATTTGAGGAAATATTTAAATATGCGACTATACCGCAAATTATATTTACTTCTTTGCCCTTCAGTACAGGCATGGTGAATGAGTTAGTAATGTTTAATTGAGCCGAAATCAGTCTAGCAAATTACGAATATACATTGACTGCGGTGTAATTATATGCTGACAGCCAAATTAAAATACATATAGGCTACTGTAGCGCAAAGTAAAAATAATTTGCTGTATAGTCGCAAATTTAACATTTTTCATATTAGTATTCCAAAAAAGCTAAAAATTAAATTATACAATATGGCGACTAAAACCTACTCTCTCGTTTCTACTGTTTTTGCGATAATTATTTTTTTTAAATCTTAAACTAGAGCTGATATAAAAAATCTGGCAGTATTGTTTAAAATGTTTTTTTTTTTTACCGTGGTAGCTATTTTTCCAAACAAGAAATTGTACGGCTTGTAAATTTACCAGAATTTCGTTAACTGCATAATTAGTTAAAAACATAGTATCTATTACTTTGAAAAAAATCAGCCAACATGGAGGAGATGTTTAACTGCCAAACAGATTTTTGGTATCTGCTCTAGTCTAGACGTACAAAATTAATATAGCTAAATACAAGTGGAAACTAGAGAGCATGGTCTTAAACTGTGCCCAGGATCACACTTGCTCTAAGGGCGATACTTCCTCTATCACAACTTGTCTCATAGCCTCTAAGCGCAAGTCTCTCAGTGGTCGTACGTTCTTCCCTACGGTGACTCGCCTGAACGGCACTTTAAAGGACATGAACGTGTGAAATATTCATGATTTTATATTTGTACGAAGTTGTATTTTGTTTTCTACGCTTTTTTTTAATTAATCTTTGAACGCCTCTAAGATCAGAGTGCTAATATGAAAGAGGCTGTACATAAATAAAAAAGCAACAACAGTCAATATTATACAAACATATGTGAAACATATACAATCCAAACAATAACTCATATGACATACAGACTAAAAAATCACTGAAAACAACAGTGAATATTACATTACATTACGCCTAACATACAATTAAAGAAGCAAACAAATACTAAAGTACAAACTAAGAATGAGTGTAAACAGGCCCTAACAATGTTGTAAAAACATATGTAACATATATACAAAAACCAAACATAACTTATAGGTCAGACCAGAATAGGTCACTGATAACAATAATGGGTATTACTAAGATACATGACACAAAGAATAAAAATGAGGTAGATAAAAACTAAGTAAAACAAATACTAAATAAAGACTACAATATCTTCGTGTCAAATAATTTTAGCTTCCATTATTATCAAGAAAAATCCTTCAATGTTCTAAATAGTACAAAAAGGGTTGTTTTTGGGTTTTTATAATGTTTAGTAAGTTGCCAATGACATCTTAAAGTGTCAGTTATAAGCCAGATGGTCTTAGCTGGGTGTATGTCGTCGTAACATTCGAATTTTGACTTTGAATTGCCGTTATGAGAATACTACGCATTCAAAAATTTCTCGCAAACTGAGTAACACAGCCGCATGGTAATATCAACAAAATTAGCACTATTTCGTAGAAATATAATATTACGAATTTTTCACACCTAAACGGCCTTAAATACTACTTGTAAACACACGTGTATAGATCGTTCGAAATAAAGTGAGCACTAAAATTTTTACCTTTGGAAAATAGAACTAGCCGTTACTGCATATGATTCAACATTGCCGCTAGTCCCCTCACTGCTTGTAAGGTTGGCAGCGAAATTACGTAATATAGTTCCGTTTATTTTCCTATTTAAATACAACTATAGTGAAACAAAATCAATAGAAACCTGCAAAATGCAAAATTGTATTTTATATAATTAATAAACTTTTTTATCAAACTTCATACCAACCTACCGACTGCACAATTTATCTTACACGCCTAAACATAAAGTGATGTGTCCAGAGTGGTTATAAACATTTCCCGTCGTCAGCTGTTACGCGCGGAAAGATACGAATTGGCTGAAAATAGAACTTTAACAGGGCTTTTTTTTTGTGCTCAGTTTATTCCGAACCTCCTATAGGCACGTGACAAAACTTCTTTCCTTGATGCGCACAAAGTATTTACATTGTCACTAAGTAAAGTTTAAATTCGAGTCGTTTAAACTGTTATTCGAGTGAAGTTCACTTGCGTTAAAAAAGTAAACCAAGCTAACGTCTTGCATGCGTTCGACCACAACCTGGCTAACCTCTGATGATAGAGCATCCTGGCACAGTCGAAAAATTAATACAGATGTGAAATGTCGTGGCGACTCGTTTGATACGGGCAAACCTCACAACTTATTGGCTGCCCGAGGTTGTTGTTACCAGCCCAGTGTATGTTTGGCTCTATGCATAGGGACCCCTGATTTTCGCGAAAATAATTTTGCCCCACTTTGTTTCAGTGACTTATGTGCACATCTGCAGTTCTACTTCATGGTTATTGCCAGCGTGGCTTAGTGAATCGATGTCTATCATTTGACTTCGCCAATCACAATAACGTTACTACAACGTCACAAGTCTGTGATTTGCCAGTAAAACACCAAGACATGTCACAGCTAAGACGTCCAATCACTGATTATGATGTAGAACTGCAGATGTGCACGTGAGTCACTGAAACAAAGTGCGGCAAAAATCTTTTCGCGAAAATTAAGGGTCCTTATCTATGCATGTTACTGCAGGTTTCTTATTGGCCTGGCTGCCGGCTAGCAGAGCAGCCACCTTACGCTGATTGGCGTTAGGCGTCTCCGCCATGTCGTTGGCCAGGGAAGCCATTTTGCTGGCGTGTGTAACTGAGTTCGTTGTCCTACCGGCTATTTCACTTCTGTATTACTAAATATTCTGTGGTCCTGGTCATGAACTCATGAACCTGAAATTTCCGAGCTAAACCGATAATTAGGGACAGGAAGTTTTCGCGAAAAGATTTTCGCCCCACTTTGTTTCATTGTCCTACGTGCACACCTGAAGCTGGACTTCGTGATCAGCAATAGGATGTTTTAACTCCCATCGTATATTGGGTCCGATCAGCAAACTGCAGACGTGCGGTGTCACAGTTAACCTTGTTTTGATTGATTGGCGCAGTCAAATGAATGACGACTCTGCACAAATACAGACAGCCAATAACTAGAGCCCTGAAAAAATTCGCGTTTTCTTTAAGCCGCAAGCTATAATTCCAGCAAATATAGGTCTGCATCACGATCACAATGGACGACTTGAAAAGAGGTGGAGCTTCAGTCAGGTGTGGGATACAATTCCTATCTCCGTGGATACTGCAGCCGAACATAACCTTCATTTAGCTGTTTGGCTTCGCATGTCCCGGATGAGATGTACGTCAAGAAAATTGATTATTTGTTTGAAATATGCCGCTTTTTCAGGTAAACATTAACCTTATTTATTTGCGTATCTTAACCATGAAATTGAAACTAATATTTTTTACCCCTACGTGCAAATCTATGAATGCGCAAACA
The DNA here is from genome assembly GCA_003012365.1 of Medauroidea extradentata. Lineage (NCBI taxonomy): Eukaryota > Metazoa > Arthropoda > Insecta > Phasmatodea > Phasmatidae > Medauroidea > Medauroidea extradentata. The sequence goes on along the minus strand of PNEQ01069265.1, from coordinate 30,883 downwards.
TTTTTGCTTTCTGCAATTACCAACTAACAAATCAGCATGTTTGTAAACAAGCTTTGTTTCCCACAGTATTTCCCCTGCGGTGTGACGTCAGGGGGCGTGTACTTCAAGTCGTCCATTGACCGTTGACTTACTCGACACTTCCTGGATGTAGCTGAGCCAATAATAAAACTGTCTCTGAATGCACGTCCATATCACAGTGTCAGCGAGCAGATAATAAACAACTGCTGTCTGCACGATTTCACAAATATTCTTGGAGGCTAGTCTACAGCTCAGTGAACCCGCGAATTTTTCCGGGCTCCACCAATAACCTTTAAGGAGAGCTATATATCTGCGCATAAGACATTGAAACAATATGGTGCAAAATATTTTCGCGAATACTTCCGGTCCCTGCCGATAATATCAAGTTACTTTTCATAAGAGCCTCTTGCGAGACGGAACCGTTATCACAGAAGTGTTCAACGCCCGCGAGGATGATATGTTGTTCAGGATAAAGTGAGTACTAACATTTTAACCTATGAAAAATATCACCAGCCGTTATTGCATGTAATTCAACATTCACAACAGTTGCCTTACAGCTTGTAAGGTTGGCAGCGAATTATCGAATGTATTTCCGTGTACTTTCCTACTTAAATACAACCATAAACTATTTTTTATCAAACTGAAAGGTTTATATCGCCAACACATATTAATTTTACACTCGCAAACATCAAGTGACGTATCCAGAAAGGTTACACATTTCCTGTCGTTAGCCGTTACACACGGAAAGACACGAACTGTCTGACAACAGAAATTCGGCAAGTTTTTCTTTGAGTTCTCACTTCATGAGGCGTGGAGCAGTGACGGAATGTGACACGGAAAAACGGGAGTGCTACGAGAAAACCCCCCGGTCACCTGCAACATCCGACACGGGTCCCCACGTACGGGGAATCGGGAGTTACCCTGCCGGGGGTAGAACCTGGATCGCTGTGGTCGGCATATGCAAACCGTTAAAGAAAGTATAGAAACAAAATACTAGCTGGGTTTACCTCAGAATTTGAGACAGAGCCATTTATAACTGTATGTCAGCTGCTCCCATATTGGTTATTTGTAGTGAGTCTTCGTGAAAAGATGTTTCCCATAATTTCACTGCACTAAGGTTAAATCTACTAGGTTAGATAGATCAGTGTTGAATGTTTGTCACATGGAAAACTTCTGCCGCTTGAGCGCTGGTATCGGTAATGAGTGTAAACAAGTCAATCACACAGCTGTACTGAATTTTAAGTTTCATTAAGTTGATAATTTAAAAAATTCGGAATTGGTTTATTTTCACGTAAAATTTAAGTTAAATTACTTCTGTTATTTTCAAGCCTATTCAAATTTAGTTTTACTACAGTTCCGTATTTTTCCGGTCCCTTAGCGATAGCTATTACGCTAAAACTATGAAAGATAAAAAAAATTTCATAACAGACAAATTTAATCAAATTTTTAGTCTAAAATAAGAAAACATATATGGTACAAATGAAAAATAAAATATGGTGGTGAAAATTGCTGTAGCCGCGCACTTAAGGATGTTCGAGTGCAATAGAATCATAATTTAATATTTCTGTGAAATAGTGTAGGTTTCGTAGACGATATTAATGAGTCCAGTTTTCTCATACAAAACAATTTCAACTCTCATAGTTTTCTCATAACGGTGCGTCAAAGTAAAAATTGGCATGTTATGTTGCCATTCAAATAGTGAAAACCAATTGACTTACGTAAGTGAAATAATTCACAGTGAAATAACATGCCACGGGCTATGTAATAAAACATTTTTAAAAATTACCGTGAACTACTTTTGTATTTTAAAAAATTGTTGAAATTTCAAATTGTTTCCTGTATTTTTTGCGAATTTTTAAAAACTTTAAAATATTACGATATGGTCTTTTTAATACTTTATGATTGCATAGTTCATGTGATGTTATATCACAGTGAATTATTTTATTCAAGTAGGTCAGTTGGTTTTCACTATTTGCATGGCAGCAGAACAAGCAGATTTTGACTTTGTCGCACCGTTATGAGAAAACTATCAGAGCTAAAATTGTTTTGTAAGCGAAAACTGTGCTCACAAGTATCGTCTACGAAACTAACACTATTTCATAGAAATATAAAATTACGATTTTATCGCACTTGAACACCCTTAATATCGAGGTCTTTTAGCGCTGGTGAGGGGCGTCTTGATGTGAGTATGGAGCGGAGCCGGAATTAAGGGGCGGAAGAAACTGGGGATCCCCGAGAAAACCCGCCGACCAGCGGCATCGTCCGGCACGATTCCCACACGCGAGAATCCGTAGACCGACCCCGCTGCGCTGGGAGGAGTTGAACGACCTGACGTCTAGACTTGACAATTGTTTGTTCATCGAGACGAGCTGATGACAACAGCACACTAGCGTCTTGTTTGCTCGGCGGGAAGCCATTATGCAGTTAGCACTTTTGCTGCGTGTTTACTATTTGCTCGGAGTCTCACTTAGACACGTTGAGAGAGTGACACATTCGCACAAGCTTCTGAGAGCAGACCGTACTCCGAGTTACTATGTGGTCATATCACGTCTGTTATTGGCTGAATGTTTGTGTGGCGCCTTGAAGGACGTTTCAAGCGATGTTATGTGTAGAGGCACTTCGCGTATTCATCTGGTAGCAGCTTAGACTTCTCAGTCCTATACATAGTCGAATATCCACTGGCTTCTAACCGTACAAGCAGGTACCACGTGATTTCACCTCGAGTTATTTCCTTATTTATTACTGACTCGCAGTCGTCAAATGTGTATCAAAACTATTGCATTCAAATCACAATAATGACCGTGTAGCATGCGTATAGACACTGGAAAATCGCGGGAATAGTTGACTGTTTGCTAGGCTCCAACGTGATGTATATAACACTGAATGTTTTGTATCAACATTGGCTATCGTTTATTTGTAGCATTTTTTCTCTCTACAACAGGTCCAGTTAGAACTGTACAGCTTGGACACACAGCGTGTGTGATTTGTCCCAAAACTGTTCACACGTGTCTCGGTTAATATAATACAGTTTATTGGAGACTATTTTAAACATTTTCGCGATTTTCCAGTGTATCTAAGCATACGTTATTGACGTTCAAACTGACTTAGAATCAATACGCGAAGTAATCGTGCCTCTACTTATCAGGTCAACTGTAAATTCGCCACTATCTAGTCACAGACTAAATAGAAATACAGGTGTGAATTGACGGGTGAACTTCGCCGCTTATTGGCTGCCCGAGGCTGTTGATACCGTGTATATTTGGTTCCTGCATGTTACTACAGGTTTCCCATTGGCCTGGCAGCCGGCTAGCAGAGCAGCCGCATTACGCTGATTGGCGGTAGGTGATTCCGCCATCTTCCTAGCCAGGGAAGCCATTTTACTGGCGTGTGTGACTGACTGAGTTTGCCGTTCTACCGGCTATTTCACTTCTGTATTCCTAAATATTCTGTATCCGTGTATGTTTGGCTTCTGCACGACAGGTTTCCAATTGGCCTGACTGCCGAGTATGTCCGTATTCTAAACGATCAATTTGCGTATTTAGGGTTTAGAAATTTAGGGTGGAAGGTTTCGAACGTCAAATATCAACGCTCATTTAGGTGAACTCTAAAACTATATGTTTGATGGAATTTCGATGTTGTTTTGTTACTTCTCTCGCATCCAGGTTTACGAAAAGTCACTTCTTAGACCTGGTAGGGTAAAATTTAACTCGTGACGTTTTCAAAGTGATCCGAGGGACGTGTGTTTGGTCCAAAGAGTGAATCTAGCTATTTACCTGAATTTATTTTTTCACAACCTAACTAACCTGCAAAGATCTAGCAAATCTTGACATGTGACAGAAATAGTCTCGTAAACTCTAACAGGTTAGTTTATGTAAATATCCTTGGAAAATAAATAATAATAGTTAATTACTCCAGGAACGACTTATTTTTTAGTTATTCCCTCCTTACGATGAAAAAAAAAAAAAAAAAAAAAAAAAAGGAAACGTTGTTATGACCATCCAGCGTACACGTTTCTACTAATAAAATCACAATATGTCATGGTATATATACATACACATACGGTACCTCGAGAAGACCTCGTTATAACTGTATCCTCGCTTTTATCGTTGTTGGGATATCAGTCATTATACTTTAATCAATATTACTGCTATACATAGAATACATATTTTCTCTCGTAAAATCACTTAGTAAAGTGGACTAACTTTCAATTTTTTCTATGTGATTTATGATACTTTATTTTTTGTTTAGTAAAGACCTGCCAGTAACCAATCAACACCCGCAGACTACCTCACAAGGTCACGTGAGAGCAACTATGAAACAAACGTCTGTACCAGCAAACAGGAAGATCCGACGTACTGAATGTCGCTGTGCGGTAGGGACCCCTATTTTTCACGAAAAGAATTTTGCCCCAGTTTGTTTCAGTGTCTTACGTGCACATCTGCAATTCTGCTTCATGGTTACTGGCAGTGTGAGTTTGTGAAGAGTCGTTATCTCATTTGTCTGAGCCAATTACAATAACGCTCCTGCAACACCACACGTCTGTCATTTGCCGGCACATATGGCACCGAAACAAAGTAAGGCAAAATTCTTTTCGCGAAAAACACGGGTCCCTACTTTGCGGTCATCCCACGCGAAGTTTCTTTGTTGCCGCACGTACGAGAATTATCGGATGTGGACGAGTGATTTTGAGAAACCATGAAAAACCGAACTCACTATTCCCGCACCGGGAATAGAATTCGCGACCTTCCGAATGTGAAAATAGCGTTTCACCGCTGCGCTGCTTCGCTGACTCAAGTCCGATAAGTATTGCTCTCGGATACGATAGTCATTGCTCATAGCATGGTAGTTAATGTCCTGTATTACGTTTATTCGCTCTTCAGGGAATAATAATTGGTTTATGGTATGATGATTATTGTTGTTGAGTACGATGATTCATGTCATAGAATACTATCAATTATTGTCCGCGCCTCCGTTCGCGGGGTTTGCAATTTAGTGTATCTTTGAGTCGTGCATAAGTTCAGTCGAAAACCACCAAATTAAATTAAGTAATTTTATTTTCAATAATTTATTTTTTTAAAGTAATTTTAAAAATTAAATAACCATTTCGGTACTTCACATTTCACATAAGTAATAATATGTATACTGATATCAGTATTAAATGTTACATGGAAAAATTATAATCTTTTTAATGTCTCGAAGCAAAAATATTTTTTAAAATTCTAAATGGGTTCAAAATGATGTTAAAGATAATTAACGAGCTTCTAAGAAACAAATTTTACTAAATTTATTGGGTAACCGTTTTGCCCTCTACCCCACCTCATCCCCCCCCCCATTATATATATGTGATAGCCTTATACGTATACATTATACATAATAGCCTTACATACATATATGATAGCTATTGTGTTTGGGTACGACAATTATTGATCTACAGTACGATAAGTTAGGCCGAAAGTTTCGGTGCCCCAGCATGGAAAGGTGAGCGGTCACAGATGTTAGTGCGTCACCTAGGCGGCAGACCAGACGACCTTGCGTGCCAATCTTTGTTCCTGCACGCTTTAAAACAAGTATCTTGTCCGCTGCAGTAGTTGTTAGCATTGCGTAATGTGAACGGTACTTTATAAACAGCGGGCTTGTATGTGCAGTCGTATCGCTCCAGCCTCGGCTCAGTGTCGTTACACGTACTTTTCTAGTATTTATCGGATATTGATGTGGGTAAGTGGGTTTTTAACGTTTCATCGACAGTGAAATGATTAGAGACTGTGAACCACAACTTGGTACATAGACAGGAGCTGGGATAGGAATCGGCCATGGCCTTAGTTAAGGAACCATCCCAGCAATTTCGGGAAACCATGTAAAAGCGAGATCAAGATGGTCGGAGCCGGGAATCGAACCCGGGTCCTCCCGAAAACAAGACGAACGTGTTATCGTTGTTCCACGTCGCTCGGATTCGGATATAGATTATGTTGACTTTTATCACGGACGAACGTTGGTTTCGCTGTTGGGAGGCCTCGGGGTTGATTCCCAGCTCCGTCTGTCATTTCGGTTTTCAGTTGTTTCTCGAAATCGCTCCAGGCGAATGCTGGGATGGTTCTTTAACAAAATCCATGGCCGATTCTCCTATTAGTTTCTGTCCTGTAAAGTTGCATGTAACCATCAACAACCTCACTGTTTATGAGATGTAAAGCCAAATAAAAATATTTTAAAAAAGTATTAACTCCGGATGAAAATATCGCTATCCATGCTACCATATGACGGTATTTCTGGCAGGATTAGTTTCAACATTCCTGGATCGTGGCCAATTTATCAGATACCCAGTTTTTCGTAGACTTCATTAAATAGAGGACTGGGTTTAAAACAGTCGTTAATTTAACTTTGCATATCTCCGTAAACGTATTCGGTAAGGATTGCGGGTAAATTTAATCAGCTGGGAATATATTGACCCACAATATATCGATCATATCAGCAGTGTGTGAACAACCCATATGCGTGGCAATATAGTTAGAATAGGACGCAGTTGTAGCTACTTCACTGACCTATGCCTTAATGCGGCACCAGTGATTCCTAAATAATATTCTTTATCAGGGTGTAAGAACGTTTGTTAAATGTGGCACTTTTAAAATAAATCATAACTAGAGATGATCGTATATCGCGAAAATGTTCTGTGCCAACATACCCTTCAAAACACTGTAGTTTCTTGCAACATATATGATATGCGTATATGAAACAACATAGCTATCTGCAGACCAATAACATGCATCAAATATTGCAATAGCGGGATTCTTATTGGCTCAGACAAATATGGAAACAGCTCCACGTACAATATAAAGCCAGTAATCTTCTGGTAGGCTGAACGTGCGTTGAAACCCAGCTAACAGTCAAGTTTTCCCGCGATAAACCGTCATCTCTAAGCATAAAATTTACAGTTAAATTTTCAAACATAAATGTATTCAAAATACAACAGCTCACATTAAGGTTAATTATATCTCGTCTTTTATACGGGATAGTTCTACTACTGGTTAGGAAGATAGTAAAATCTCTTATGTACATAGAAAAAATAGTGTTCTTGTGTTCTTATGGGCAAGTTTGGTAAGGACGATTCTCGCGTCTGGTAGCGCTGGCACCGGTAAAAGGGCTATCTCATGCTGGCTCTTATGAAGAGAACTTCGTGTAGAAAAACGAAAATTGCTCTCTGTAAGCGCTAGCGACTAGCGGTAGAAATTGTCCCTCGCAGACTAATAACATTGAACTTAGAAATACAGGTCAGGTTACCAGCTTCTTCGGTGTAACAACATGGTGTACAGGTAGAGCCAATGATTTTTGGTGAAAAGAATTTCTCAACAGTTTGTTTCAGTGTTTTTTGTGGACATCTGCAGTTCTGCTTCATGGTTAGTAATGTTTTTAACTCTCAGCGTCTAGGGTTCTACCCGCAAATCACAAACGCGTGCTGTCGCAGTGACCTTGTTCCTGTTGACACAGACAAATGAGCGACGCCTCTACACTAATACACTCTGACAATAACCATGAAGCATTGATGCAGATGTTCACGAAAAGCATTGAAACAAATTGTTGCTAAATTCTTTCCACGAAAAATCACTGGTTTTATGCACAGGTTTTCATCATGCAGAAATATACGTGTTATTTTAAAACGATTCTTGCAATTGGGCAAATTACTATCCAAAGAAGTATTTTGGGTACACGTCTTTGCATAAATTGGTGTGTTACAGAAATCTAGAGAATACGCAGAGACAAACAGGCAAGTAAACAACTAAAAATAATTTTGTTTGCAATTGGCAAACATAGGAAAACACATGCGATTCCGCAAGGGATTCAGTCAGTGGGTTGCGAACAACCAAACAAGAAATTAAACCGACACGATACTGAGCACCCTGTCACAGAAAACCAACCAAGAAAAATAAATAACTCAGATTATTCCACAGAAGGAATTCTGTCAGAAAGTAGAAAAATAACACAACAATAATTACGGCAAACAGAAAGAAAAAACAAATGGAACGACAAAAAAGTTGGTTGTGAATGACGAAACAGGTACACAGATACCTTGAGAAAAGCGAACGAGCACAATTAACACAATACCTATGGACTGTGAGTGAGTGAAGAGGTTTTGTTCAACGCTTAATATCGAGTTCTTTAGCGCTGGTGAGTGATGAGATGAGGTGGAGGAGACGGGAGATCCCGGAGAAAACCTGCCGACGAGCGGCATCGCCTGGCACGATTCCCACAAGTGAAAATCTGGGGCCCGACCTAGCCGGGAATCGAACCGGATTGCCTATGTGGCAGGCGAGAGGTCTGCCCCTTCGACCACCGCGGCCCCTTAACTGTGGATGGTAAAAAATAAATAAAACACAGATAGACTGCAGTCCCTGAAACGTCACAAATTTTATTGCAAGGAAACCATTGCATTCGTTGTTAAAAACTTTTTAAGTGTTGAAAACTATGGGCCTTATTCATAGTCGCGAGATAGTTCCGAGATGATCCTGAGATCATCTTGTGCCAGTTAGTCCAGGGTTGGTCCTATAGTCCGGACCAAGTGTTACCTTATTCATAAACGGCAAGTAACGTCGGACTAGATATAGTCCGCGTCTATGAATAAGACAAAAATTAGTCCGACGATAATCTCGCACTAGTCCGGGTCAAAAACGACTGTGAATAAGCCCCTATGTGCTTGTGTATTTTCAAACATATACGTAACTTTACAGCAGTCTTGTATATGTGTGTTGCACGGGAAACCTGCTGTAGTTTGACATCTGTAGCTGCCATCTTTCTATTCTCTATGGCGACTCTGGGTATAAGGTAACACTAGAGGACTACGTCAGTTGTCTTTGACGCAACACTTCACGCTCTTCATCATGCCTTTTGTCTGTTGCCTGCTGCTTTGTTCGTACGTCCACGCAGCACCAGGAGAACAAACAGGACAATATGAAGCTTGTTATTGAGATTAACTAGAGAGACAAGCTGACTTTACAGCCAAAACACCGTCACTAGCGGCATGTTGAAACTGTGTGAGTCTGAAGGCACGTCTTGTTTGACGTTCTACAGCTCCGTCTGGCTAGGGAGATTATCTGTGTCCGAAGCCTAGTAAGGGCGATCCAGACAAGCTTTTCGTATACATCACAGCCTTTATGCGCATGGCAATGGGCGAGGAACGGCTTTTATGGACTGACGTATCTGTATTACAAACGTTGTTCGCACGTGGAATGATCCTCGTTCGTTTTCCGGCTCCGGCCATCCTCATTTCGGTTTTTCCTGAAATCGCTCCAAGTGAATGTTAGGATGGCTCCTTAACGAAGGTCATGGCCGATTCCTCTTCCAGCTCCTGTCATTGTGTGTAGGTGTACGTTACCGTCTCTGGTAACCTCACAGCAGAGATTCGTTTAACAGAAACAGAGAGGTATTCGTTAGACACTATGCCATACTTTCCAGAAATACAACAATTTTAGGGTTACCTCTTGAAAGTCTCATAGAAAAACTATTACCCTAACACTGAGCCCCAATTGAAAGGGGGTTGTTATTCTTAAGGACGTTGGACTCGTAAAAATTCAAAATTTTATATTTGTGCCAAACACTGTTCAACTTTTACACATCAGATAACATGTCATTTCCCCGAATAAAAAAAATTAGGGCCCGTAGTTTTAGCATTATCACCTATCAAAGTCACAAAATGGCAGTTGCGGTGTACCCAAAATAATAAAAAATAATGAACTTGCAGAAAAAAAGATAATGATGTGAACTACTTCAAGACACTTTTGTAAACACAAAGCTAGATATTTTTGTATTTTTTAAAAATTGATGAAAATGAGTAAATTTCTGCATAACTTTGACTTTCGGCTGCTACTGAAATATTCAAAACTAACTTTTGTCAAACATGTCATGAAATGCATTGATACACTGACTTTCAGTTCCCATAATTTTGAATTCATTAGTTAATTACTTTTTTTGATTTTCGCTGCACCGTAATGGCCATTTCGTGACTTTGATGAGTGATTTTGCAAAAACTAGTGGGCCTAATTTTTTTTTTATTTGGGGAAATGACGTGTTATCTGATATGCAAAAGTTGAACGGTGTTTGACACAAATATAAAAAAAATGAAATTTTACGGGTCCAACGCCCTTAACGCGCATCAGTCTCACCCGTGTTAGTTACTTTTTCAATTGCCTCCGTCTAATAAAACAGTTCTTTGTGAGGACTTCTTGTAAGCTAGCCACCTACCACCCGTCTCGAGCGGTCTGCAGAACTTCGGGCGTTACAAGATTATTATAAAACTTCTCGGCTATAGGTAGTTCCGAATAAAGTGAGCACTCAAAAAGCCCTGAGCTTTTATGAGTCTCACTTCATCCTGAACCATCCATATACACTGGACATATCATCATTACAGATTATGGTTTATCGCGGGAAAACTTGACTGTTTGCTGGATTTCAACACACGTTCAGCTTATTAGAAGACTATTGGCTTTACCTTGTACTTGGAGCTGTTACCCTATTTGACTGAGCCATTAAGAATCCCGATATTGTAACAGGGGATGCCTGTTATTGGTCTGCAGACAACTAAGAAGAATATTGTAACGACCCCTGAGGGGGAGAGCAACACCATAAGTACACCCACCAAAGCAATCATTCAGAAAATAATTCGCCCACCTTGCCAATGTTACAGGAAAATGTAAACACTCAGTATCAAGTGGGTTGATGCTCCAGGGGATGAAACCAATGGAAAAACCAATAGAATTCATATAAACAATTTATTATGATTATTAAAAAAAAAAAAAAGGTAATAATGTACAAAATATTTTAACCATTTCACTAAGGTATTGGATCAATGTTCGCCGAAAATACAGAAAGCTCTCACTTTGAATCATATGAAAAGAGTGCATCCAAACTAGCATTTATAAAAATGCTTATACATAACATTCTCAGTTTTATGTAATATCTGGTACAATATCGACATTTAACACACTATAAACATTATTCCATTATGTACTTATGTACCAAAGTAATTAACAAGGCAATAACAATTTGCCCTACGCATGTTTAATGTGTAAAATTACCAATTCATTAAATAACATATTTGTACACAGAGGACGAGACCGGAATAAATACAATTAATCATGCGCCCAAGAAAGAAAGAAAACCTTGATTTTTACCTAGTTCGCGACGCCACGCAACATTATAGATTACCTAGTTCGCGACGCCACGCAACATTATAGATATTCATAATCCATCACACAAAGTTCCAAAGTATAAACAAATAATGATATGCCCTTTTATGTCCTCCAAAACGGCGCAGTAACTATCCTCAATAAGCCTCCCATGGAAACCATACTTAACTTTAAATATTTTGTCGATGCCAGGCAGAAACGTAGTTTACTTCCATAATAATTCGATGATCGCTATCCCGGGCAATGAACCAAGGACGCGACGATGATGATCTGGCCCCAAAACCAGACGAAGAGACCCCTCGCCAAGGTCCGGACTCGGTATATAAGGAATTCCACCACCATCCCCTCTCTCGGAAATAAAATAGTTCATGAGGATGAACACAGTGCTTAGTAAATAATCCAGCCATGTATCAATGCGCCTCATTTACGACACACGAAAATTTAAGTTCAAAAAGAGGGAGCCACCAGTCTAATAGGAGTTTCCACAAACACTCACAACGCATCGCTAGTGTACGGCGCTTGCAAATTGTTGCAAGCCAACATTCGTCTAGTCTGAGTTCGA